>VXAA01006133.1:954153-984767 GCA_013399115.1 Anseranas semipalmata
TTTGCAACTGTAAGGACATCTATAATGTATTGATGTGGAAATGAAGCACAAAATAATGAAGTGACCTACAGTTTGGATTGCATACTGGGTCTCAAGGGACAGCAACTATCCTTCTCATGAATTTGTTCCCAGGTGAATTAAAAATTCAAATTTTGACTTTAGGTAGTTCAGTGAACAGTGATTTAACTATTCTTTCCCCTGAAAAATATGAACACCTAGATAAGCAAGCTAATTACAGGCAACATAAGTCTCTTTCAAGATTGAAGGCAAGGTAGTGATTTTTTTTTTTCCAAGTCAATTAGAGCACATCAGATCTCCAAGGAACAGTAAACATAAATCTGACAAATAGCCTAAAAAAGTGGGATTTATTCTGTAGAGCCACAGCAAGAATACATTAAGATGTTCAATATAACTACATAGGTAATAATTCAGCTCAGTTCATGAGTCCATCATAAATAGCCTTAATCTTAGAAACCGTAATACAGGACTACATAGAGTGAGGATAGTATACTTCATACTTATACAATTATATCCACCTAGTCTTAAAGTGAAAATACCGCATATCTTGCAGCACCACCTAAATATTTTCTTTCAAGAGCCAACATTGTTTTTCCAGCCAACATTTTTCATAAAAGGAGCAGAAAACTTGCATCAACTGCCCTAACCACTACCACCTACTTTCAGTAGCACAGTAATGCTAAACAGAGCTCATTACACTTTTCTATATGCCAAGCTAATAAAAGTACCAGATTGCATCTTAAAAAGTGGTAATTAAGTTGGTATCTAAGCCCATAAAGTTACTACTTCCATTCTGATGTGTTAATTAGATGCAGAAGCTTAAAATGCAACAAGGATCTAAAATGGAACAGGTACCTTGATAGAAAAAAGCCTTTGTAATTAGATGTACCATACCATGTGTGTAGAAGGTCTACATAACTATTTACAGTTTTTATTTTCTAGAACTGGTTATAAATATTAATAGAAAACAATCCATTTAATTCTACACTTTTCTACGTTCATAACAGGGATTTTGTACATCAACTCTCCATATTCAAATATATACTAAGACCTGAGAAAACAAAGGTAAGATCTGTCTCTTTAAAACCACCTTAGTCTTTTAAAAACAGGGTGTAACCTACTGCTAGATTTAGAATTAATTCCCCAGAAAGGAAATTCTTGGTGAACTATGGAGGACAAGAATCTGGTTGACTCATAACACAAGCAGTCTTGAAATTGCTGAATAAATGGGGCTATGCTGGCTTACTTTAAATTCTAGTCTTGGTTATCTTTCCCTCCATGAACAGAACACTAGATAAAAACTTGGAGATCTTGAAGTGCAAAGCTATGTACGGTAAATCTCAAGAAAAATAACTGATGAATTAGTTCAAACACTGCTCCAAAATCACATGTCCCAGTAATAATGGCTGGCTTTAAGTTCCTATCAGAATCTTTGTTAAAGAGGAATAATTTTAGTTCCTTTGAAAGCAATAGTCCCACTTGCTCTCCAGTCTTCATTTTTCCTAATCACAAGTCAGCAGATTTCTTGTACATGCTAATTCCAAAAGCTTCCATTTTTGTGTTCCCACCCATCAGCCATTTCAAAATGCAGTCTATTGTAACTTGAAAATGCTTTTACTTTTATTTTACCCGGATACCACCTTCCATAGGAGAATGACTGCATGCATAAATCATACATACAAATTATGTATGTCAAGCACTTAAAATGTCAACTCTTACAATTCAGCTTGTGGTTGTTTGGAATTTTTTTTTTTTTTTTAAGTAGCAGAATCAATAGGTCTTTAGTATTCCACTCAAGGCTTCAGATGAGTGCTATATATGCACAAACCTCTATCTACTAATTTATAGTTTATTTTCACACTCGCATCCTCTTAATCTAATCAATAAGAAGCTCAGCTGCCCCAGTTTGCACCTTTTCTTGCAGCACTAGACTTCATGTTTTTCTCATGTTAAGTTCAACATAGCCAAAACACATCTACACAACTCAGCCCAAAGCAGAAATTTCAGACGGAATGATCAGAAAACAGAGCAGGTGAACACACATTTAAAGAAGTGATTGAGAACTAGGAACAAGAACAAGTGTCACTATCCAGTACATCTAGGTCTGCTGAGTGGTGGAGTAAGACCTTCTAGTTAGCATGTTAAAAAAAGGTTTGCATTAATTGGATCCATAACAAATCTCCATATAGTTCACATTTCCCAATTCAGCAAATAGGCAGATAGCCTGTTAGCCAATTAAGCTAGCAGCTAGCATAATTTATTCTTTTCCTTGGCTAAGGAATGCCTCCTACAGCAATTTAGAAGAGACATCCATTCCAAACTCCAGTCAGTAGTGTTTGCCTACTTCCATAATTGTATAATGAATTATTTGATCATATATGCCTTCCTATATGAAGACCTGAAAGGTTTTTAACTAGCAGAGACTTGGTGAATTATTTTTAGGATTTTGACGCTACTATTAAAACTTACAGTATTTGGAAAAGTGATTTTTTTTTTTGGCATGCATTTTAGGGTATTCTCTTGGCACCTAGAAACTCCTAGGAGAATCTTAGATTCAAATTGTTTTTAATTCATATGGTGTGGAAAGTGCAACAGCATCTTTTCTTTATTTCCTATTAACAAAGAATCCACATAAACACCATGATAAATTCCAAGTTACATACATAACCCTAACTTCTAGTATAGGTCTTCCAAGTGTTTTTAATTGAATTGAGAATTAAAAGCATTAAGCAATATAGTCACAATAGGAACGAAGATTAAACAGATACCAATGTAACAAAGATTTATGCACAAAGTAATTTCCTGCCATGCTGCCCTATTATTTCAGTTTATAGAGGATTCATCTGAACACATGCAGAGTAGAGCCAACAAGACAGTCCTGAAAGTTGATGCAAATTAGCTGTCTTGAGCCAGCAACACTGGCTTTTAAGTCTCACAAGTACAGGCTCCTAATAAATGCTACCCTGCAACAATCCCTGAACCATCTGCTTAAATTCCAGAGGCCAGAAACATTACTTCCCCAAACTGGCCATTCATCCATGATATCACTGTCCCCTAGTTTATGAATCAATGGTTCAGAATTCATGTTGCTTTTAAAGTTTGAAATATGACAAAAATGTTATTCAGTTTTAGATGAGTTACATGCTGCAATATGTCATCTTTCAACGCAGAAATTAGGTGCTCCCAGATGCTGACATGCATTAAAACACTACCATAACAGGATTGGCTACTCTTGGTTTTGCAGCTTTCTTGTCAGTTGGGTTACTGTTTTGTTTCTTTTTTTTTTTTTTATTAAACTGGCACATCAACATCATTAGAGTGAAATTTAAGAAATTCACCTTTAATATTAAAAATCCTGTATGAAGATTATGAACAAGAGAGAAAATGCTCAGTGTAGAAAGGAGGGAAGTATAAAGTTAGTGAACTGTAGAATTAAATTTCTTAACTTTCACACATTTCTAGGAGTCTGCCAATTCTTCAACATCATGGCTTACTGCCTCTGCACAGTTTCATCGATCACATCACTTGAAACAAGCCACATGGAGCTTCACAATACCCAATACCTCTGGAATCTCTCTAAGTGGAGAGCTGTAGACAGAAATAAAAGGAGCCATGCTTTGATTAGCTTAAACATGAAACCAGCTTTTTGTTACCTTCCTTCTTAGCTAAGACACCTTTATGTTATACGCACACACCAACACTGGAATGCAACAGAAACAGCTTAAAAGAACAGAGCTGCATGCACCCAGTGGGCTGCATTCAGTGCATCGTAGTGAGTCCTCCAGCCATACAAAATTACAATGGATGGAGACAGCTAGAACATACGAAGCAGAGACACAGACTTCTGTTTCTCATTGAAGCTGCTTCCGTCAACATTAGAATTACAGCTGCACTGCAGTCACTACGGCACTGGGAAGTAACCAGACATATGCAGTGAATAGATGCATCATTTCTGAAAAATCAATTTATTTTCTGGTAAACTAACTTTGTATTCACCTGTGAGGCTTCAGCACAGAACTACACGCTACATGCAGAAGGATTTCACTCCCGTTTGTGTGAGATTATCACTACTAACTGGAGGAAACACTCAAGCCAGCCCCAAAATCAGAGGCACATGGTTATACATGGTGGAGAACACATGCTAGTTTTACAGACACGAGGTGAACGAGTATCCTGCCAACAAATAAGACTTGCACTAATAGTTGTGGTATTTCTTGATATTATCAGAGTGTTTAAAAAAGAAAAACAAAGCAATTAAGACTATTGGTCACATTACCCTATCTCCTTGTGGAAAACAGCAGTGAGACCTAGGGAATTGGGAAAGCCCCCCGCAATCCATCCCTTCGCGAAGTATGCTCTGAGCTTGAAGGAAAAGTCTTTTGATCCCAGACACCAGCCCTGAAAAGCCATCTACCAGTACAAAATTAATTACCAATTTTTCCTTTGGTGTAGATATCAGGGGAAAAATGTAGAATGGCTTCAGTTTTGCAGGTGCTTTGTTTTGTTACCTGCACTGTGCCCTTAAATCAATCCCACCATGAACATGACACAGTTCAGGGGCCTACATACAGTCAAGGGTTTGGGTGCAGAGTTGCAGTTATATAGTAATACAGAATCCTGAGGACTGTCAAGGTTTCATCCATTTTTTACGCTAGGACAACATTCTGCCAGTTTCCACCACTATCCCTCCATTCTGCACTCTTGGCGCAAATCAGTGTCTTCTGGCATTCCTCCTGCCTTCTCCCTCCAGCATCTCTAATGGGGTAGCTATTTACCACAGTGCAGCTAATAAGGTTGCTGTCATTTCATTACTGTTTTATGTGGTATATACTTCTGAGATTTATCATTTGCTGGCAGGAACCCTGAAAAATGCATCCTCAGTGAGGACTCACTTATTTTCCTCATTGCTTCCTGAAGAAGTTACAAGACAAGTATAATCACTCACAGATTTCTGCAGAGTGCTTTGGGCAAATGTGTCACGTTGAGTTATTCTGCTCTCTGATAAATATTTGAACCTGAAGAAAAATGTTGAAGCCAAGATAGACAGTTTGAAAGTAATAGATCCTTGGAGGAATGTAAGAGAACAGCAGCCTTGGAAAAAAAATTATAGCCTAGGGTAAGCAAATTAAAAGTCCAGGCAAAACTTGCGACAAACAAGAAGGATCTGGCAGTAATTTGGGGGAAAAAGGGTAACTTCACCAGTCTCAAGAAGTTGTGTTCCAGTACAAACAGCAATAGGAGACTCCCACTGCAGGTGCTGTTGTCCTGCTCCTACAGCACAGGGCAGATCAGGATTTTAAACATGCTGCTGTAGAAGGCAAAGGCATCAAATTATGATTTTTGTAAGGCAGGTGATGGCAGTGGGATTTCACAGAAGCAGTGGATTAAGGGTTCTGCTCACTACCTTTCTGTAAAGCAGTCTTTTTATAGGGTCCACTTTTCATCCTCTCATTTATTAATGAGCAAGAAAATCTGACACCATTAGGAGTTTTGAGCCAAGATAGTCCCAAGAAAGTTCTGTAATATTGCATGTTAGCATAAGCACAGAGATTGTCATAATATTTTGGTTTAATTCTCTGTACATTCTTACACAAGTGCTCACAATGATATTCTCTTTGGTAAAAGAATTTTAGAACACTGGAGTAATGAAAATACTTGCTTATGCACCTTCATCAGCAAAACCTGCCTCCCTCAGTCATCTCATTTAAACATTAAGTAAAATATGATAGCAAAGGAGTTTTTCAAGATTGTTTTATTAATAAAGATCAGATTCAGTGCTATTCACTGAGAAAGGGAAATGAGCTGAAACACTGAGGTGAGCAATACCTCACGTTCACCAGTTCAGAACATGTGTTCAACACAAGCAGCAAGAAAAGCAGTCTTGATTTAAACAGCCAGTTCTGTTTGTACAACTGAAATTTGGCTTGTGTAATATGTAGAAACGCTTTAAAATTTACTTTATGGTTACACTTTGTTACTGTATGACTTAAGTTAGTATATTATGTACATTAACCTTAAATTAAAGAACCTACTGCCCAAAGCATAAACAAAATTTACAAAAGAGGCTATTAAACTGTGCTTTATCTTTTCGTACCCTGATGTTAGCACAACATTTTTTTCTGGGTATTTAAGATAATTTCTAACTTAACCTGTATATTCTACACTATGAGCCTACACAAAGTGCTAGTGTATATTTGCTCTTCATTTCCAAGATACAGATTGGCAAGCTCTCCATTACATAGATTCATAAAATGGGCATATCAAAGTGAAATAGTTCCTTGAATTATTTTGTTTTTGCTACCTGTTTAATCCTACTTTCTGCAGACTTAAGTTAATCAGACAAGGATGGCTTTGCTGGATAACATACTAATATGAGATAAGACCCTGCTGGTGGCAAGACTTGTTTTGTCTTTGGCATTGGTCCACAACCACTTTCTACCTTTTGAGTGCTCATTCAATAAAATAAAACTTGCAATCTGCTTTGGGCCCAACCTGTGATAACTCACTATATCACAACTGACACTGCTGCATTGGGAAAAGACACTGAAAACATTATAAGACAAATAATGAAAATACAGATCTCCTCTCATAAGTTCAGCTTTATCATTAACACAAAACATAAAAATATTTAAGTCTTCCCTTAGAAGCTGCCCCCACCCAAAAAAAATGTCTGGGCAGGACATCACTGAAAGCCATGAACGTGAATTACAAAAGCATTATCAGAAGTGAACTAGAGGAAAACCTTACCATTTCCATCACACAAACCCATTCTTTCAAATTTACTGTGTTGAACTTGTACAACAATACAGAAATTATAATCTTCTGTATAATAAAATGTAATCCTGTGACAGATAAAACTGAGTGTAGTTACAAAGCCTTAGAAAATGTATTCTTTCAATCAGCTTTGATTCAAGCCTGTTACTATAATACACAACTGATTTTATAACCTCTGTCTTAGTTGTTAGCTCACATCCTTTTTCTTTCTCATCTTAAACTTGCTAGTGACAGTATAGGTAAGGACAGTCTTCCTAAATTTGATGCAGCACTTAGAGGGTTTTTGACTTCACTAACATCTATGTAAATAGCCTACAAATCTGAGTATGCACACTTGTGCAAATGAAAGTTTTTGCAAAAACTAGTATTGGGCAATTATAGTAAATATATGCAATATAACATGAAATCCATCAGGGCCACCCCACAGTGAATGAAACTGCCAAAGAAAATACTGCTTCAGGAATTTTATGACCATATACCTCAATCTAGTTCCTATAGCTTAAAATCTCCCCTGAACAAATTTGAAACATGCATTAAATAATGTCTTGGGTCATTAGCTTTGAGAGTGCCAGCATGCCCTCATGATCACATTTACTTTAATTAACATAAGCTAGAAATTATTGGCACACTTCACACAAAGGACTGCTTTAGCATACTGCCCATTTCTAGCAAATTCAGAAACTTCCAGTTATTGAAGCAAGACCAGAGACATAGGTTTAACTCCTGATAAAGTATATGGCCCACATTTTATCACATTTCTTTTAAATTTTTTAATGCTAATTTTAATTAAGACAAATTTAAGCCTGCATCCCATGATTCTATGCAAAATTACAGAAATTAGAAAAGTGTTAATTGAAATTCTAATATAGCAATAAGAGTATTAAAACAGAACTCAAAACATCGTTATCAGCATCCTACTGCCTCACATTAACTGTGCCAAAACATTTGTATTTCAATCCCATTTTCCCCTTACTCATGTTTTGAAAGGTTTCAACTTTGGGTGAAACTGCATCAAGCATGACATCTATCAAGGCATTAATGTCCTTAAAACCATTTTATGCAAACTTAATGTTTTTGAGAACTAAGAGAAGACAAAATCCTCCCACTATCAAGAAGAAATGTATGTAAGTACAGCAACAGGGTTTAGGGTAGAAAGATCATCTCTGAAATATTCTAAAAATGAGTATTCTACAAAAGGCCCTTACCAAACTTGATGGCTAAGTTTGCTACATTGTCCAAAGCCAACAGAAATTTCTCCTGCAGTCAGTGCAGCATTTAATGTATTTTAAGAGGGTGCTCTTTGGAAGAACAGGTCAATTGTTGAACTTGTGAACCTGATTTTACTATAGAACATGGGGTATAGCTGATATACAGAACAGCAATGGGAAGGGAAGCTCATCAAGGAGAAAGCCCACTTCTTGGACTCTTCCTTTTCCTTCCTGGATGCTGACTTGAAAGAATAGGCCTACTTAGTTAAAGTTTGCACAACATAATCACATTGTTAATTAGCACAAATATTTTCACTGGCAAAGAATGAGAGAGGCTAGAGACATAGGAAGAATGGAAAACAATCCCAGCTATCAGATTTCTTTTCAACAATTCCAAAAGCCATCTGTATGCCAGTATTAACAACAATTTACTTTGAGAGCCATCTGTGGGATATATCTGTACCTGAAGTCTGGCAAAAAGTGTAGTTTTCTTTTAATGAATGACTGATTAGCTCACTTTCTCCTCCGAGAACAATAAAGCTTCCATGGGTTTGTTTGTCCTCATTAAGCATGATCTCTGCCTATACTCTGCTCTATAACAAATTCAGGATACTAAGGACCAGTACACTTCACTCATGTCTACAGTTTTCTCCTCCCAGTAGTTTTGATATTCCCTGGGTAATTGTGTTACTTTCACTGGATTCTTTTGCAATCTTTTAAGATTTTATTTACTTAAAGCTAGAATGTTTCTATCCAGGTCTGTCTTCAAAGAGCATTAAAGTACTCAGAGAGAACTGGGGAAAAATAGGGGGACAAAGAACACAAACAAGTCTGATTTGGAGAGGGAGATGCACCACATCCCCTTGTCCCCCTCTTGATTTTTTTATTTCCACCCAAAAGTCTGATGTTCTTTCCATCACCACAGTGATGGAATTCATTTGGAGGTCATGAACAGGTGGGGACTCCTTCAGTCAGCTGTAACCAAGGCAAAGTCTGAGCCACTTCAGTAAATCTCCACATGCAGGTGTATATAATGCCTCTAGGTCTGCAGGCAGGCTCACCAGACAGTGCCAAGGAGCATTATCTGTCCCTTACAAGCTTTGATTTTCCTTCATGGTCTAGAGCTCTAACAAGGGTCAATTTAAATTAAGTTTAAATATATAAAAATGCCAGTCTACTCTGAAGTACAATTTAAGTTTGTATGGTTAGGGACCTAATAAATAAGTATCGGTAACAGTACTGAAACTGTTTACATTACTGACAAAGCATCAGAAATCCTGTGACAGCGGAATCTCAGGTTAAAACATCTGAGGAAAAGCAACTGAAATCCACAAGCCAGAGCTCAGAAATCAGTTTAAGCAGATGAAATTGAAACATAGAGGACTCTGAAAAGTCATATGAACTAAAGATCACTATATCACTACAGAATTCATATGACCAACCCACAAAAATGGCAGAAACAATGACAAGGCTTGATTTCTGTCTCAGTACCAAAGAGATATCACAGTATAGATCAGTCTATAGCCACTGAACTCTGATCATGCTTCATTAGTCATCCTTGATATTGACTACACACAAAAAAACAGTGCAACCAAGATAACGCTATCATATACAAGCAACCTAGCATTAAAATTACTCATTAGCTGGCCTAACATAATTGAATGCAACATCTGGTAACGCATTTCTGAAGAAATGAACTCCAACTTTATTGAAAAGACATAACACCTAGCAATTTTATCATCTTCAGCAGATAGGGAAAGGGAACTAAGCAAAATAAATTTAACTAAGTATGTTTAATATGTAGAAAATTGCAGATTATCCTGTCAATATGTAGAGAAGATGTTGAGGTCAAAAATATATTTGCCATTATTTTCAGAGGAAGGAAAAAACAAGTACTACTGCAAAAAATAAAAGATAGAAAATAAAGAATAATTACACTGGGACTGTGGGGAAAAGAATTCAGAATATTTAAAGGCAAACCAAAAAAGAACCAGGAAATGAGCTGTACCTTGCTATCACATATCAGATATTAAATAGATTGAGCAACCCAATCACACTATCTCTCTCCTAGAAATAAAAGCTGCCACAACTCCCATTCTAAGACACAATTTCCATACTATAGAGAAAGGAGCTCCCCCTGCCCCTTTCCAATTTTTTTCAGACAATACTTGCTGAAATCGGTGAAAAATGAACAGTATCTGGCAGAGGTCACTCATTTAGTCATGTAACAACGGCGTGATGTATGTTCATCTTACTATTGATATTTCTATTATGCTTTTTTACTTTTTTCCTGTGCTATATATGTGCTACAGCTTTCATGTCAGTGAAGTATGGCACATCAAAATATGGGTTTCCTGAAAAGACATGGGGTGAATCCATCCAGCAGGCTGTTCCAATTTCAGAGAACACATTTAGGGATAGATATGGATTAATTTGACATCAAGTTCTGAACTATGTATCAGAACAGCTGTGCCAAACTATGTAAGAAATGACTAATTTTTCCTTTCATTTGCTCACTGACCCACTGCATGGACTTAATTGGTGGCTAAAGAATAAGCCAAAGTCTGAGGAATTGATCTGGAATTCACTTCCCAATTAAAATCAGGTTAATCCTTCTCCATGGTAGGGCATATTCCAGTACAAGTCTGGCAGTACTCAAGGGCTATCAGCCCAGGAAATTTGAGGAAGTTGTCCCCAATGGAATAACTAATTCTCTACAGCTAAATGCAAATTCAATATAATTTATATGCATACTGAAACAGCAAACAGTTTTGTATATCTGCTTCACATGCCCTTCCATTGTATAATTCATTTAATTTGAGGAACTGATACAAACCTAACTCATGCAGAAGTGACAAAAAAGTCTGCCAGTTCCAGCATGCCCACATGTACAGCCTTCAGTGATGCTCATACAGGCTTTTCTTTCTGCCCAAGTTTTAGCAGCAATGAACAAAGTCAGCTATAATTAGTTCCTTCAGTCTCTGTAGCAAGACTTGCAGAGTTTTTTCATAGGCAGAACTGGAATTAGTTGGCTAGCTTACAAAAATTACACAGATGAAGTCTGACAGGACTAAGAGTGCTAAGCCCAAGACTTTTGCAGTAATTCCAACATCAAGCAATGGTCAGGCTGATTAAAATCAACATTTTCATCTGAGCTTTTCAGCCCTCCAGAATACAGTCCATACTCCAAATTGCTAGAAATTAGTCACACCTTGTTCATCACCTCAAAGGCATAGACTTGCATTCAGGAATTTGAACAAATCTTGAAAAAGCCATTGCTGTCCAAGAAGGATTCTCATAAGAAAAAACAAACTTAGAAAGAAAAAAAATTCTTGCATTTCTTTCAAAACATGTTCCTATTCAAAATCCATTTGCTCATTTAATGCTTTAACCTACATATATATCAGGATTACAAGTGTCATCAAGTTATATCCTGGCACTGAAACAATGTAGTCAGTAACTTCACTTGGGAAACCATAAAGAAATCCTGATTCAGCATAAAGTACTGGAAAAAAAGTGTAAGGAACATAATGCAATAGAAATGAAAATAACTATTTTATGCATCTTAAATAATTCAGATGAGTATACACACATGAAATTGCATATTTTATCTCAAAGCTATAGGAAAAGTATGTTACTAAGAATAGCTAAAGCTATAATGCTCTTGAAAGGAACAGTTTTCTTGCATCTTAATTTAAAGCTTAGCATGCAAATGAAATGCTAATTAGGCATACCCAAAGATTCTCTTCTGATCACAGGAGTGCCAAGGCAGAGGCATCAAAATAGAGCATTTCCTAAATCATTCCATTTATATTATTAAATGAACTAATGTTTGGGACTTTATTTGAAAAAAGGCAAGACCAATGTAGTTTTTGCAACTCCTAACATTAGGCTATGTTTTAAATGAAATATAGAAATTACTGAACAGATAATGCTAGATGATTTAGCCTCTTCCAACGCCAAGGAAAGGTTATGTTTAGCAGACTTTTTTGCCCTTTTAATCCGTATAATCCAATAATAGTTCTCAAATTTCGAGTTGTTTTTCTTTCCAGAGTTATTTGTAGAGCCACTAACTTCTTGCATGAATCTTTCCTTTAAAATAAACATTGATTTGTCAAGGGCACATTAAAATAAACTTGCTCTTTGATGCCTAATAACAAGCTTCCTTTGTGAACACAAAGTAGTATCCTCAAAGCATGCCCCAACTGAAAACAAAACAAAAAAGCCTAGAATGCTTACTGTTACAAATATTGAAAATCATGGCTCAAAAAGGTTTATCAAGAGTGCTTTTCCTAAATTTGCTTAGAGTACCCAAGGCATACATTCACCAAGATCAGCTGTAAAACAAATGTTACATTAACACTAAGCAAACATGAGTCAACCAGACAAAAAACTATTTTGACAATTTCATCTTCAATTTATTGCTCTAGAAAGTCATGTGTTTGGTTTATTAGTGCAAAGCTGTTGCATAGCAGATCATGCATTACTTGCTGCCAACAACACAACTTTTACAATTCTCTTTATATTCCTCATGAATAAATATCATAAGGAACCAAAACCTACCTGAGATAGGTCACCATCCTAATAGATCACAATTGGAGTTATAAAACACACTAGAAAGTTACATTTTTATTTTCCATATTTATAATCATGATAAAAGATAGTATCAAGCACCTTGATTGGTAACTGCCAGCGCTACAGTATGATACATAGTATACCTAATTGTAGAGGTAAGAAAGTGAAGTCATTTTATTTCCAACGAGCTTAACTTAAACCAAATTTGAAGTGTCTGAAGAGGAAAAGTCATAGAAATATTGCTCTAACAGCACTGAGTTCAGGCTACTTATGTGCACAGTATAACTTCTAATCATTATCGTGGGAAAGTGTTCCACTTGATATTTCTCAACATGAAGCAACAGATCTACTGGCTATTAGTTACACCACTATCATCCGGCAAGTCATTGCTGCTGGCAATAGCACATAAATTACATACAAGTATTCAATTTTGTATGAGCTGTTGACTAACCTCCCACAATCTTCAATATAGTCATTCCACTAGTTTTCTGACATTGCCTGGCTAATCAGTTCTCCTTTTGAAAATATTCTATTTTACAAAGTTGTGATTTCAATATCAAGATGTATGAGACAAGAATACCATGTACCAGAATGAGTTACCTGTAAGGATTATATTTAAGATTACAAGCCTGAGCTGTGTCCTACAGTTTCTTTGTTTGTGTAGCTATACAATTAGAACTCTTAATTTTCTTAAACCTATGGCAAAACAGAGATCCTGAAGTCCCCTCTTTTACATTTAGACTTGTCAATAAGGAAAATAATGTTGTGCCAAAGGGGCTGTTAGCCAGGACAACTGGCATTTTTGGAGTTTGACAGATGAGTCAAAATAGAGAGGCTGTTAGAATGCTGATCACTCCATTGGTGTTCAGAAAGTCTGTCTTGTACCAGAAGTCTGTATTTTTAAAGAAATAAAATTTGAGCTTACATGTCCTCCACTACAGAAAATAATTTGATCTTTCACATAAAGACAATCTTTTCATCAGAAGATCACTGATTTCAATAGGATTGTCTGAGTTGTTGAGAAGTTTTAGTTTACTGAACTGCAAGGATGGTTCAGGAGTTGAGCCAGTGATTAAATATGTCATTAAACTAGGGAAAACCTACCCAGTCTGGAGACCTGCCATACAGCACAGATTTAATAACTGTTTGAATTACCTCTTCCGAGAATTCTTGATTAGAAAGTTACTTTTGATCTACAGCCAGGTGGAGATGATGTAATGTTTTGTTAAAATGGGATTCCATAATACACAAAACAAACTGTTACTAGAAAAGTTGCATGCTTTTCTCCAATAAGGTACACGAGCTACATTTAAATGATTAAATATAGAAAGAACATTTACTAAGGGGCATTTTCATGCATCATGTAAGTTTTCTCCTGCAGTATCCCTAAGCTGACAAGTTTGTAAAACAAATATGATTAAGGGAGAAGAATATTCTTCACTGACAATGGCACAATGCTGACCAAAACAGGAAACTGAATGATCTACTTTGCCCTTCTCCTTAAATAATCAAATTTAAACAAGGAAAACTTATCTTAATCAAAGAATCTACAATCAAACTGAAGTAACTTTACAGAGACTATAAACACCATGTGTATGCAAGGTCAGTTATGATAACTTCAAAAGGAACAAGCTCAAAATGAGCTGTGCTTAATAGCTTATAATCAGAACCAATCTAGAAAAATTATGCTTATTTGTATTTATTCTTAGGAAGAAAGCTAGAGAGTTCGTAAGGGACAATGCATTTCCTAATTGTAAAAATACCAGATTCCAGATTGTTCCCTCTGCCAAAACTTTCAACTGTTCCTGTCTCTAACAGAAATCAAGACAAGTGTTTTAGCCTTGGCTGTGGACAGTTGCCAAAATACATATTCAGTCTTCAGCTTTGTTGGTTTTAATACGACATACCAAATCGTTAAGCATCAGAAGCATGTTGTGCATCAAGAAGCCATTAAAGGACTAGAGCAAAGACAGCAGTGTCCAAGCCTCTCTACGGTAGCAAGCAGGATTTTGTCCTACAAGATGAATTTAAAGAAATGAATTTTCACTGATGGCAATGGGGGTTAATTTGGGTGGTTCCTCCCCCAGCCCTCCCTGCCACCCCCACTTGTTTTTGAAGTAGATGCAGTTATTCCATCTGTTGGACAACGAAATGGGAGGACAGGAAGGAGCAGAAAATAATCATTCTAGTTCTCTGAAAACCATTGCATTTGAAACCTCCTGTGCTTTGTACCCAACTCAAGCCAGTAGACTGCATCCTTCGCTCTCACCAACTAACAAATGACTAGAGCACAACATGTAATATGAACATGGGACATCAACACAGATAGAGCCAACTCTCCAAAAAATTCATACATTTTCCCCCTACACACCATAGAGGCATTTCTACTGGTAATACTAGATACCATAACTGTTCGAGTTTCCAGCAAGATGAAAATGTATTCAATCCTAATAGAAATATTTCAGTTAAGTTTACAGGAGGTATTTATACTTGCAAGAAGTTTCACTGTCTAGCTTATAGTTTTAAAGCTAGCAGGTAATTTTAATCCAACATATCCATTTAAAATCATGACTATTTTCTTCTTAGAGCCCTTCTATTGTACTTTATGTTCATTTAAATGTGATGAGAGTTATTTAAGCAGCTGTAAACCACAATTGAAGTTTTGACCAATTGATAAGCAAGCTAAAATATTTTACTGCAGAGCCCCAGGTCTTAATCCTCTTCTACATAGTATTTTAAATAACTACTCTGCAGCAAGTTGTCATCTCAATAAAGTATCCAGAACATTGCCTTAGAATGAGTTTTGGACTGAAAGCACTATAGTGCACTTCTTTCTGAAGTCTTGAAAGGTTTACCCTTTTGCACACCCAAAAGTGATTAGAAGTTATTACTATGGGAGAAGTACACAAGCTAAATTTGCCTAGCATTTGCATTACTTAAATTACAAACTTCAGTAATCTGACATGCTGTTCCCTCCCCATTAATACTTCACTGTTTTTCCAAACAGCTGTGTAGATGGGGAGGAAAGGAAGCTTTATCTTATCTGTACAGACAGGCAGCAGGAGCAGAGAAACTTACTGAAAGTGACACAGGAAGATTTTTTTTCCTCCAAGTAAATCTTGGCAACACAATCATTCTAAAGTAGCCTAGGAGGATTGTAGAACATACCTTGAAAGACCAAGGCAGTCCAAACAACTCCAACTAACAAGTATTTCTGCAGTAGCTAAATAGTTTAAGTCTAGGCTGAATTCAAAACCAAAGTCATTTAGCTAGGAAGTCACCTGATAGCAAGACTGTTACAAAATTTGATGGACATGTTAACTGAAATAGCTACTGCTGATGGGCTTTATATAGCTAAGTTTTATGTTTAAGAAACTGTTCTGATTGTGGCAAAAGCAAATTCACTACAAGAGTTCTAGAGGGAAGGCCTTTAAGAAGTTCAAGATATCACAATACAGAATTCCTGTTTTCATTGCTATCACAAGACTGTTCTCTGTTACTTGTTGAATTATAAAGAACCAAGACATGGATAAAAACACCAAAGGTAGTTTAAGTCACAGAAAAATTTTGCTCATCAGGCTCTGTTTTGCAGATTGAATTTGTGGTTTTTCCCCCCTCTAATTTTATCGTTTCATAACCCTGCATATTAAATATTTATAAATAAGTCTGTGTGACTCAAGCACAGAAAGGAATTTATTCAAACCATTCATTGGAAGTGCAACATCAAAAGGGTAGGAAAGACCATTGTTTCCCCAGGTCTGTTTGATAAGCCTTATGAAAATACCTCTAACAGTTCACGATAATTGCTTAAGCATTTATGTAGACCATTAAAGAATGAAGTATTTTTGACAGGCAAGACGACATTTGTCTGACAAATGCAGAGGCTGTAACACAAGTATTAGTGTCATTTGATTGACATACACAAGAGTATCTCACAAATGCCTCCACTTTGTGATCCTCCTCTACAAGAGAGATATCAACCACTCAAATCAGTTCTCTAGTTAAGTTCTTCAAATACATTTGTTGTTCTGAAGTAGTAACCTAGACTTAGCATTTTTCTTGGATTCCAAGGATTATTTTCCACAAAAGAGGATGAACTACCTCATCAGAAAAACATTGCCATAAGCAGAAAAGTTACTTACGCCTGTCAAATAGTTCCTCAAGGCAAAAACATGTTGTACTTTATACAGCTTAAAGGAACATACCAAATCTAAAAAAGACTTGGAAAAGATGCAGCTTATTGGTAACACTCCTCCCAAATGTTATTACAGAAAAATAATCCCCAAGTGTATTGTAGCTAACATCTGAAAAATAAGCTCTGTAGCAAAATCGACCGTAAGAAAGGGAGTCTTGTGTTACTAACATTATTACTACCTCAGAAGTCAGTATTCTTCAACATGACCTATCCAAAGAGGTGCAATTCCAATGATCCAAAAGAAAGGTGATAGCTGTCCCAAGACCACATAACAAAAGCAAAATTGAGCAAGTGACAGCAGGTGTTCAGTCAGATCATATTTCTGTATCAGTCAAAAAACAGACTAAGGCTAAACACCACTGCTCTTCCTTTTATCACCAGGAAATTAAAAACTGCAAAACACTAAATCAATGCATCACCCACACAGAATTAAACCCTGTATTTCCTAATATAAGCCTACTCTTGAGACAGAGATTTGCATAAAGAATTAAGAATGGCACAAAACATTTCCAGGACTTAAGCAACAACTCCTATTCCAGGTCTAACACTTATTCTTGCTTCCAGTACTCAGCAATTGCTGCTTCTTGTTTGGGAAAACTTTTTCCAGAGATTTTATAACATTCCAGTGTTTTTCAGCTTTCTGCTCAGATTTTTGCTTTCAAGCTTTTTGGTCAGGAAACCACTGGCAAGTGCTTACTGACTTGTGTTCAGAAAGTTTGTCTTGCATATATACCTTTTTCCTTGTCCCATGAAGAGTTACAGCATAAGCACAATCTACTTGTGAGATCTTTGGTGATAACAGAAAGGAAGGCATTAAGTTTCCTCACATTAGACATGGCATCACTGGTGCAGAGGCAGAGAAATATATATTTCCATCTCAGCAGAGTTGCATGAACTGCAGCATAACAAAGTGATAGTGAAAAGCAGTATGTAGGCCAGTATAAAATTCTAGTCCAGCCCTTTGGAATCAGTATTTTGGTTCCTTGAATTAGACAGCATGCAATTAGCACCACCATTTAACACATCGCTAAGTGAGACAACATAGGTTAAGCTACGCATTGCTCTTCCTTTTTAAATTACTTGAGAAAACAGAACAAGGTGCCCTATTAGTGTATTCCCCACAGAAGAATCCATAGTAAATGTGAAGATGGAGATCTAGTTAACTTTTGAGCTTAGGTAGGTTTTCATTTTTTATTTTTATTTTTTCAACTGAGTTAGTAATAAGACAGGGTGCATTAGGATTTTGTTTTACTGGTTTGTTACATTCACTGCCCAGTTCAACCACTCTAAAGTATCATGCAGACCCTCCTATTTCCCATGCCATGTTTTAAGCAAACACTTGAAACATGATTTACTCACTGCAACATGAAAGGGTGTTGTTATGATCCAGTGCAACCTTCTAGTATAACTTGTGGTGGATTCACATCTCTCCGTCCCCTCCCCTTTCTTAAATCCACTCTCATGGACACAACCAGCATCACTCACTGGCTCAGCTCTGGCCAGGTCCCTTTTGGAGCCAGATGGAGCTGGCTCTTATCTGATATGGGGCACCTTCTGGGTGCTTCTCAGAGGCCAACCCTGCAGCACCCCGCTACCAAACCCTTGCCATGTACACCCCATACACAGCTTCAATTCTGCCTCCATGTTGGCATATTTCTAAGAAGCTTTACAACTAGTATTTTGAACAACCAGTCCTAGCAATGTGGAAACAGGCAGAGGCCACTTACTAACACAAACATTTGTAGAACCAAATTCATTAGTTGGAAGTCTTATTTTGCACCCATATCTTTTAATTTTCATTTCCTGTAATTTACATACCATGTCTTGTGTAGTATCATTTCTAATCTCATTAAGAAAAAAAGCATTGAGCACCAACTTGCAAACATTTTTCATCATGTGTATTTTCAGTTCATTTCTTTTGAGGAAAAGAACATTGAAATTTTTTTTGTCATGCTTTTCCTAATATTCACATTGTCTCCATAGAACTTTAATATCATACATAGTAAGAAAAAGTCTCTAATTTTGTAAATTGGGTGAAAAAATGAAAAGGAATAAAATGAAGTTTTTAGCATTGCACAAGCAAATTATTGGCTACAGCTGTATTACAAACCTCCCCAAAAGTACCATTCAAATCATATTATTCAAATGCATTTACCAAAAACCTGGAAGTGTGTTAAAACTTTCTTCTCAATTTTCAGTGTTTTCAGATGTTTCTTTTGTGCACTTAAGAAATACTAAATTCACGGTATAGTCTTCATCACACAAAGCTTTTGTGAAGTGTTCATGTCAATCCATGCAGTAAATGAGCAAGAGTAGGGATTCACTAGTCCTATTATCAGCAGGTAGCTTTTTCGTAAGAAAAAAAAATGTTTTTCCTCCATACACAACTTGTATTCTTTTGTGGCTGCTCCAGGGAAGAAGAAAACAAGTAGCTGAGCTTATTACAGCTAACCAAATGAGACAGAATACCAAAATCCTTATCAGGCTAAACTTCAGGAAGAAAACTCAAATAACACTAAGTGGCTTACTTTCTCACTGGCAGATTGGGAAGGAGAAGGAACAAGACTTAGCAGCCCCTTCTCTCACTTGAGAATCATTAGCATTTACAAAGTCTAAGCCTTGAAGGGAAGAAAAGCTTCCAGACATTCCGCAAAGGAAACCTTTCAGACATCTACCAAGTGCAAATAAACGATGTGCCAAGTTTGCTACAGAGAAAACCTGAATGCCAGAAAGTTTCCCTCCCCCTTTCTAAGAGGAGGTTGGAAAGACAAAGACAAATTGTTTATGCCAAGTCCTATATTGTAGTTCCCATAGAGTTCTTAACTCTTGGTGTACAAGTGTAATTCATCAGTAAGCAGGCAAGAAAACTGATCAGCTATGAGGAACCATCTTGACAGTTTACCATAAAAGATATTCAATAAATTTTAACAAGTTCTGTACATCTACTACCACACCAGGCTAAATACCATGATATTGCCAAGACCAGACATCTGATCTGGACTGTCCTAGCCAGCAAGCTCAGAGACAAAGAACAAGCAAGAGAGTTTGCTATGTTCTCTTAACTCAAGTCTGACATGAATAAAAGATTTTCATGTTGAAAAGTCTTAGAAAATGAATTAAATACTAGATTAAGATAAAGCATGTAAAATTAAGGATCATATGTCTTAAATATAACTGCTGAAGTTTTGAGCACTGTAGCAGTCCATGTAAAGATAGATATCTTTAGACTTGATTCTAATCTGCTATGCAGAACTTCTTCCTAACTTCCAAGGACAAAAGAGCAAGTACATTAACATGAAAGAAACAAGTCTATAGAAATTGCAAGAACACAATGATTTTATGTACCATTCATCTGTTGTGTAATATGCATGTGTGATGTCAATGTGAAGCAATATTTAGGAAGAAGGGTTGGAAAACGATTGAACAGTGTCTACATAGGCTTTGAGGATACTTGTGCAAGACAATTTTACTCAGGCTTAAAGCTTACATATACCATACAATCACACCTTGCTGTTAGTTTCTGCAACACAATTACTCCCTCAAAATAACAGCCTGTTAACATGCTTTACTGTGTTAACAGACAGTTTAAATAAACCAGCTCCACAGTAAATGAACAAAGAGCCACGTTTCACACAAATTTCCCCTTTCCCCTTTTCTCGGTTCTAAGTCTTCTGTGGCCATCTAAAAGACTTAGTAGTTTTTACTTCAAGATAGATGACAACTGTTATCCACACCCTCTTCAGCAGAATTATGCCATTTATGAAGCACTTGGAGAAACCTCCTCTAGGTCCAAATTCACCCAGATAGTTTACACAGTTAACCTAGCCTGTAGGACTGAAGGATGAGTGTTAATTGTGTACCAGTCCCACATACTCAACATTTCAGTGCTATGATCCCATACAGGTCCTAACACAAGCAAAACTGTGACCATTTGTCCAGCTAGATGCTACATCTCATGTTTGCATTAATAGGTAGCAAGTGTTATCACTACATTTGGGCCAGAGTACATGCATAATCACTTCCTAGAATTCAGAACACTTTCTTGAATTTAGAAACAAGGATGTCTGATTATATTGGTTTTATCTGCATGAGCAGAAGTTAGGTAACTCAATACATATCACTTAAACACAATTCTCCATTAAGTTTCCATTTATCAAACCTGCAACTGGCAGGAGTCTATATCCTCTAGTCAATCTCTTATCTGTCCTTCAGCATAATAATTAATTGGAAAGTTCAAAGGAACACTTTTGCTAATCTGCTTTACTCATCTGACTGGATGATTAAGACATTCTTCAATCTGCACTACTACAATAATATTTCTTCAAAACTGATCACTGAAATAAGTTTGAAGCACTTGGATATAAATTAAATCCAGTGATTAAGTTTCCAGACACATTACTAACTTGATTTGAAAGTGTTTTCACTTCAAATAAGTTTTTAGCTTTCTTGAAGGCATTGTATCTTTGTTGCCAGCTAGCACAGGTTACAGTAGTTAACACTGCACTTAACATTGAGTTAACTTGAACTCAAAGCTATATAACTGCTTGTGAGTCCCACAGAGCCTGCTCCACTAACCTTCCCTCTGGTTTCAGTTGAAGCAAAATAAGCATTAAGTAGCTTTGTTTTAAAAGCTCCATGTAACATCAACATACAACTACTCTCTAACAGCTTGTATACACTTTCCTGGCCAGTCGTCTGGCTCTGCATGCAGGGACTGCTGTTACAACTTTCCAAGCTTTTCTGTTTCAATTTTTTTTTTTGCCCCACCTCCAGGAAACAAGGCTCTTCTGTTCAAGACATTTCAGAATTGGGGCTTTTGCCTGACAGCATTGATCTCCATAGCTTCTTACCTTCAGTTCAGCATTTCCCCTCTTCCTCCATCACAGAAATGAAACCACTAGCTTATCTACTTGCAGTCACTTTCTCAGCTGTACACACTTTTCTATTGAACCATCCAGCCCTAAGGAGCTAACAAGGGTCACCTGCTGCAGGCTCAGCTCCTAAGCATGACCCCAGTGCACTGCATGCCTGAGCTAGCTTTGCAGACTTCATACTAGCCATTTCACAGGCATTGTTGCATATAGCAGGAGGAAAAGGACTGACATTGTTTCTGAACCACCAAACAGTGTGTAGAAGAACAGCTTGTGAGCATCCACAGAGTCTCCTGGGCACTGCTAAGCATAAACAGCAGGCAAAAATAGGAATTTGTTTCCCACTAGGGCTGGTAGTAGCCACTTTCTCTTCAAAACCTCTACAGTCTCCTACATGGCTGGTAATGTTGACTGTGGACTAGCTGCATACATGGACTCTAAACCACAATGGACATTATTCCTGTAACTTAAAAGTTACTTTTTCTGCCAAACATACAGTAAAGTATGTACTTTATTTTTACAGTAAAGTATGTACCAAGTAAAACCTATATACAGCTTCAGAGGCAGACTCAATTTCTACCTGACAATACCTCACTGTCTAAGAAATGTAATAGTTTACCATCGTAAGACAGACAAACAGGCATCTCAAAACTAGCATTCCTTGCAACTGATCTTGTCTGATGATCCTTTAATTTCAACACT
Organism: Anseranas semipalmata; assembly: GCA_013399115.1. NCBI lineage: Eukaryota > Metazoa > Chordata > Aves > Anseriformes > Anseranatidae > Anseranas > Anseranas semipalmata. Next base: position 976,497 of record VXAA01006133.1, read on the forward strand.
CATTAGAATTAGTGACTTCCTGCACTCCAATACGTTATATTTCTTATCTTTCTCCCACTTCAATCTTCATTGAAGTTATATGTTGGAAGTGGAGAAGTATAAAGGTTTTTATATTACATAGAATTAGTACAGAAAGCAGTGGTAAAGTCTTTGAAGTAAAAGAGATTGTTTACCTACAAAATTGCATTATTTTGAGACTTCTTCCACAACAGTAAAAAAAATTGTTCACCTTGAGCAATATTAGCATAGAGCTATAGTCCTGTGTCCTGATTAACTTTAGAGAAAATCAAATCAAGAATGCCTATCCCATTTTTCCCTTATAAAATACATTTTCATTTGTAAGACCCAAATGGTTTTAGGAACTCAAAAATATTGTTCTGCAAGGTAATTCAAACAGTACACTATTAATGACAAAATAGCAAGCAATCAATGTGTTAATATGTTGTTCTTCATCTGCAACACTAATGATTGAAGCATTAGAAGGTTAACATTCCTCTCAAAGTGTTTCTGTTTCACATAAGTATCATTTGTCTCTGGTGTTCCAACTAATGCTTTATTCATTGCTCCCTGTACAGTACTGATTGACCTTGTAGATTAGTCTTTATGATGTTGTATAAAACTTTACTGTAGTTAAGCAGAATCACATCCAGAGAGTCTTCCATCAGTCTCCTTTGTTTCAAATTCATGACAATTTCTTTTTATTCTGACCCTTCACTAGAGATCCATGGTGCGTAGGAACTCTCCAGTTTCAATTGTTTTGTCAGTTGAGATGGAAGAACTGATTCAGTAATATAATCATTAGATCAAATTTATAAAGATGGGGGAAATGGATCATTCAAGACCCAGGACTCCCTGTCACAGACATCCTCAATTTATATATTAATATATCATTTCTATTTTAAGCTTTTCTGCAGTGCTTCATTTTGCACCTTTCAGATGCTCTATTTTTTTTCCTTCAGTAATTTGAAAGATCTTCAAGTCAAAGGTCAGAAATATTATGCATGTGACAAGGTATATGCAGCAATTTGCCTCTACTGCCCTCACTTCTCTTAACCCTCCCCAAGTCAGGTTCATGACTGGTACCAGATGTTTTTAAGAAGAGTTCTTCTGAAGATAATAGGATACTACAAAATATCTGAAAGAATGAGACAGTGATGCAAACGTATTCTTTGCATTACCCTTTGTATTGCCCATGTCTGCATGAAAAGTGCTTTTACCCTATTATCTTGTCCTTCATCTTTTTACTTCTTTCAGCCAGTTCTGCCTTCACAAGTTACTCTCCATGGTCCAAACGTACAGAATATTTCCATTCCTCTGTTACATTACTGAAATGGCAGATTATCAACCAGAAATAGAATATTATTTTCAAGTTCATTTCTGTTTGAACACAGTTCACTCCAGGACGCTCACAAAGTCTGGAATATACCTTGATACACAACTCTTATGTCTCCATGTTGATTTATGCAGCGTTTTAAAACAAGGTAGATAAGTAAAGTACAACTTAGTTCTAAGTCTGAAAGTATAGAATTAAAAAAAATAGAGGCTTATAAACCACCAAAATTCACTGAAGTCCCACACTGTCCTTTTTTCTATTACTATATAAGCCTCATGACTAAATAAATCCCAGGTACATTGCAAGGTAGACCTCTCATAAAATGATGTTCAATAAAAAGTATTCTTCTCATAGCCAATCCACACTCAAGTCATTAGCTCCACTGTTTCTTACCTCATTGCTTTCCACCCCCATATTTCTCAGGAGGAAATAGCCTTCCTGTTCAATGAAAAATATCACAAAATGCCATTTTTCTGGCAATAGAGGGTTTTACTCACAAGATGGGGATATTTATATGAGACTTGCTATCCTCAGTCTGGAGCAGGAAGAGCTGCAGTCATCACTTTTGTCTTCTCAGAAGAAATTTGATCTGCCCCAGATCCTTTCTAGCACTCCCTGGGGCAGCAGAGGTGGGAAGGTGGAGACACCCTCTCTAAGACCTGACATGCTTCTAAGAATTTTTCATTTCAGCAGCTTAGTATTTCAAATACCCACTCTAGAGTTCCTAGTTTTCCCTCTTAATTTCTTTTTTATTTGTTAATTCTGTAAGGCTGCAAGACTGTTTTTAATCCTTTTTGAAACCAAAGTTTGTTTTAAAATGTTTAATATAAATTTATGTCAATTAGGCTGAAAAAATCCTTTCTTTACTAAACCTGCCACTAAACTTTTAGACAGATTTGATATCAAAACAAAGAAATATTTCTTTCCAGTCCCTGTTGCTTGTAATTTATCAACCATCAATAACAGCTTTATGTTCGTGCTACCTACTCAGTGCAAAGAAGTTATTCAAAAGCTTCTTCCCAAATACTGATTTCAGATGCTATCAGGCATATGAAACCTCATCCTATGCTTCTGGGAAGTCAAATAGGTAGATCCATCTCTCAACACACAACCACAGAAGAAAACCCATTCCTTGCTTTTCAAGGAAGACACAATGAATATTTATGCTCTAAACCTTCATTAGCTTGTGACTGTGCACAACCCTATCCTTTGGAGAATCCCATAAATGTCATTAGAGCCATTCACATTCAGCTGAGCAAAGTCTTAGTTTACAAATATTTATGTTTTGAACATATTTTGTTCTGTGTTCACAAAGTAGTGGGAACGCAATTCTTGAGGTGTTTTCCTAGCTGCAACAACGGACTTTTTTAAAAATATATACTTCCTTTAATCATTTCATCAGGATATTCAACAACCTTTGCAAAATAAAACCCACAGAACAAACAACCAAGGCAAATGCAACAAGAATCTGTCCTTAATGCACAAATTAGTATGTAGTAGAGCACAGTCCACTGAAATTCAGCCTTTCACATCTGTTTCATAGGAATACTTACAGGATAGCTAGCTAATCACTCAAACTCTTTTTCCCCCACATACATCTTCAGAGCACCTGCTCTACCCCCACCAAAGCTAATACTTCAACATTTCAGAGATACTTCAGGAAAATTATATGAACAGTCATGAGTAAGCAGAGTTCCTTAGGGTCAGGAAGGTTAAAGCTACAAAGAGGTAAAACTGACAATCAAAGTAAAAAAGATATTACTCTCATTTTTTGAAAGGAAGGTATTTTATATATAACATAGGAGTTATGTTATATGTAACATCATTATATGCATCAGCAGCAACTCAGAGTACATTAATAATGGCAAGAGACCAATTTGCTAATAACAAATGTATAAGACAAGACTTTCCTTTAAGAGTGAGAAAAGAAAGATCAACAAAACAGTTTTCTGATTACTTTGAAGAGTATGTAAGTACAAGAAAGTGTTACTCTCAACTCAGTGGGAAGATTAATTCTTTGTTGAGAAAATTTTTTTAGACTTGCATTTTTTTTTTGAATTCATTTTCAAGTGTATTTCTAGCAATAAGTCTGCAAGCAGGAAGTACAAGCTAAAAAGAAGTAAAGTGAAATTATTTGATGGAACTCTACATGAGCTTTTAGTATTTCAAGTCTTCTAGATTGTAGTATTAGCACAGCAAAGTTTAATTAGTCTTACTTCAGAGATCAATATCCAGTAAGTGCCAATCAGTTTACACACAATAAAGCTGGGGAATCCCTAGTTATTTTAAAATCTCCTTAATGACACAAATCAACAAGCTATAGTCAGGCATGCCTGTACTGCTCACTAGATCCTCATCTACATTCATCTTAGAAAAGTAAGCAATTGCAGCAGTTTGTGCACAGTTTCTGAAACACTAGATAAATATTTAACAGCAGACTGACTGTTTTGGTTGTGAAATGTTTATGGTGTCACAGGCCAAATCTTTAACACTACTGTAATAACTATTAAGGATACTGTACATCCTGTAGCTCTAGTTTACCTATTTTGAACTGAGTAGCACTTTAAGTAATTTTGAGGGGAAAACATTTTAAAACAATTCTTTTCAGCTTATATATAAAGATAATAGAATGATTGATATTGTTCTATTTGCTTGTGTTTAAATAAGATTAGATGAAAAATAAAAAGCTACTACAGTAGCTAGATCCCATCCTACATCAGATACCTTTATGGTATTTAGACAGTGAACGTAATTATTTAGGTAGCAGAACTTTAACACTTAAGAAGTCCAAAAGTTTGAAATAAATGCAGTAATGAAATGAATGCTATTACAGTCTCATTTTTCCCCTTATCTCTTTGGAAAGGAGCTGCTCTCAATTACAGCTTCACCCCCAGGGAGGCTATTAAGTCACATAATGGTAAGGAATGTGTTTTTCCCTGGTTAAGTCTTTAATTTGAAGAACCATTTAGCTCTATTCTTTGTCAAAGATAGAATAAATTATAATAGTATTTATAAGCTGGATGTCCAGATTTCCTGTTTACTATATTATAAAAATTGCATATAATAATTTACCCACATGACAGACAGAGGAGCATAGTCACCATATTTGTGAAGTGACAACTCCACCTACACTTCACTAGTCTTTCCCATGCTTTTAACAGCATCATTTCAGACTTACTTGGGTTATTAACCATCTTCAGCTTCCAGTTTCCTTAACTTACTAAGTGTTTTCTGTTAAGTTAAATGAAAGTAAATGTTGATATTACTCTACTGAGCTCTTTTTAGCCAACATATACACAGCACATTTGTTTTTCAATCTTCCCAGTAACACTGAGCAAAAGAAGTGAAATGAAACAAGCATCTTCCCTTACCAAATGTTGGGATCCTCTGATCTTCATTGAAGATGACAATCAAGGGACAGAACACACTAATGAGAACTCCTCCTCTCATCTAGGCATGAAGAACTTCTCAGTAGTCTTTTTTTTAGAGCATTAAATTAATTAGAGCATCTGGAGTAACTTATTTCTATGTACTGAATGCAGAGAACATACAGAGAGACCAGTGCTATGAAAAAACAGGAACAAGCCTTGTCCACAACACACACAACAGCAGCATCTTCACCAACAAGCATACAGTCTCACAGACTTGAATAGTGAAAGAAGAGCAGAACTTTAGAAAAGAACATAAGAGCAGAAAAAAAAGACAGAAAAAAAATTATATAAAAAGAGAAGCTGTTGAAACTAAAAGCACTCCATAGAAGGCAGAAGCAATAACATCAGTAATCCTACAACTATGATGCAAATACAAAATATCAGATCAGACCAAAAGACAAATTGCATAGCCCTAGCAAAACACAACACAAAGCTACCTACAGCTCAAACATGGATCTTAAATAGGTTTGTGCTGAGGGTGTGGGTGGGTGGAGAGCCCAGGAGAAGCTGATCTGAGCAATTAAGGCCTATTGGTGCACTCTGGGCCTTGAAAATGAGTTAGTTGAAGCTGATATGATTCCTTGAGGTAGAGAATAATTGGCCAACCTGCATGTTTCAACACAGCTGGATGTCTTCCCTGAGGAAATCATTGATTACTTTTACTATACTTGGGTTGTCACAATTATTACTAGATTTTCTCTAACTAATAGGAACATATTCACACACAGCATAGCCATTTCTCCAAGTTTCCCAATAAAGCTGAGCAAAAGAAAATATACAATCTGGTAGGAGTCCTGAAATGAGGCACGCGACACAGACAGATTACTAATCATATGGCATATGGATGACTGGTTCCAAGCGCTGAACTACAATTGGAAAAAAAAGTTAAGACTAGAACTGCACATTCTCCTGTTTGATAATGACAAATTTTACATTTAACAGAACATCAGAAATTCTTTCTTTATCAGTCTGCATCATTCAGAATAGAGCATGCAAGTGAGGTTTATCTTATTCTGGGTTGTTTGTTTATGTTCAAATGGGCAGATCACAATAAGCATTGAAAACTGCAGTAGCAAGACTTGCTCATGAATTTTCATTTATGTTCACCCACCAAACTGTGCATCTAGAAGGATATTTGAGAGATTTCTTCTGAATGCCAATATGCAACAACCTTCTTATTTATGTAATCTGCTTGGAATAAAATTGTCGCCCTTCAATTTATGATGGATCTGATCATTCTATTGCTTAAAAAAAAAAAAAAGGATATTCTCAGAAAAAAAAAATGTTCTTGCTCTTTGAAATCTTTAGAATTAACATTCATTTTCAATCTAATGTGGAAATTCTATCACCGTTGTGACAGAGCAAGGCTAGCCATTACGTAGCAACATCATAGCATTATATAGTACCACATCAGATCTATACTCCTCATTGATCTGTGAGGGTCTAATCAAATAGGAAATAGCATCTGCAGGATGAGGTAAAGCCACAGTGTTTATTTCTTCCAGCATCTCTCAAAATCTTCCTGTAGTGCACATTCTCCACAGGCTGCACTGTCTCTAAGAAATGTCTGGGTTTTTTTGTATATATTGAGAGTACCTGCAGAGAAATACTATGGCAGTAACAATCAGTACATTTTGCTGTAAAGTTAAATACCAAAGAGTTACTTCTTTAAAAGAAATCTGATGATCTTTTATCTGCAGTAACTGAGCATTTAAAACATGGTTTCTTTTGATGAATGAGAGTCAGAATCTTAAGCATTATTACATTTAATATATTTTAAAGGTATATTTGGGGAGTAGCATGATTCTTTATTTATATAGGACAAAATCAATTTAAAATTCTAGCACTGGTTAAAAAAATTAAGAAAAAGTGGACAATATGTTTGGAACTATTTATGAAGTATGAATGTAAAAATTTGTGTGAAGAAATCATCCTGGAATTATTTAAAGTTCTTTTATCATAATTTACATTGTGCACCTGAGTACCTATTTCTACCAGTTTCTATCTTATGCATCAGGAATGATGACTGTGAGGATTTTTCAAAACAGTAGCTCCTTGTTCTCAGTTTCAGACATTACAATCTATATAACTTTGCTAAATGAAACTTGACCTTCTCTGAAGAAAAGTAGTTGTTCCACTGCCCACTCAAAATTAACTGAAATTGTTTAAAGAATCCTTTCTTTGCTCAGCATTATTACAGTATTTGTCAGAAATACTTTATGACACAATCTCCAGTATTTTTCCTTATATTGCAATGATATTCAACATTTTTTCTCTATTTAAATCCTACAAAGAAGCTGGTCTATCTGTGTAGTTCTGGTTTGAGATGAATGAGTTTTTAAACAGACATATCAAGTAACAGTATTCTTGCTAGCAAAATAGACCTTGTGTAACCACAGGAGTTCTCAATTTCTATCACCCTGAAACTACAAATTGCACTTCTAATGATTTTATTCAAATAGTATGAGAGAGAAATGGCATGTCCAAATAAGCCATCTTTGTACAGTTACAATCAGGGTGATGGATAACTGAAACCATCTGTTAAAGGACCGTGGTTTTTTTTGTTTGTTTTTTTGTTTGTTTTTTTTGTTGCCACTTTTCCCTTATTACAACAAAGCCTTATTAAACTAAATAGTCTTAAGCATGAAGGAAAAGCTGAGCCAATCAATAAAACCTTTTCAGAGCAGCAGAAAGCAATATAACTTTTGTTAAACCCTGTTTTAGTGTAGTGCTCAGCTCAAAGAAATGTGGATATTTAACAAAGCAAGTGGAGAAAAGAGGAAAGAAACCTCCTACAACTTAATCCTAAGAGGCTAAGAGTAACTATGGGGAACAATTCATATATATAGCTTTAAGTTTTAAAAGATGAAATCTCAAGTGTTGATTAGTAAGTATGTAATAGGGAGAAGGCGTTCAAGGGAGATATATTCTGGAGGAGTCATGAATAGCTCTGTGAAGAGCCAGGGGTGTTATATACTGAATGGGTACAAGGCCACTCGAAGGATTTACACCAAAATACTAGTATGTAGAGTGGCATGGTGCAATATAATAAGAACACTGGACATTAAAGAAATAGTTTTTTGGTAGATAATGTCAGAGGTCTCAGTGCACTAATAGGCCTTAATTGCCCTGACCATCCTCACCTGGGACCTCCTCTGACTGGGAGCTATTTAAGCTCAGCTCCTGGCCTAGCTGTGTTTCTGAAGGGCTGCAGGGTATTGCTAGGAAGACTGTGGGCCTGGCTTGTGACCTTGTTGTGCCTGATGGTTTCCACATCTGCCATTATTGTGTCCCTGCTCAGCTTGTTTGCTGCTGATACTGTGGGATTGTGCTGTCATGGTGAGGTTTGTCTGGATAGCATTTAGCCTTGTGTTTTTTTTTTTTTTTTAAAGTATGAAGAATGGTACAACATAGTGCTTGAGGGGGAGAGGGTATCAGTTGATCTGGTGTCCAAAGACTTCAGAAACAATGCCATAAATGTAAAGAATGCTTTTTTTTTTTTTTTTT
>VXAA01006133.1:984805-994926 GCA_013399115.1 Anseranas semipalmata
TTTTTTTTTTTTTTAAGCAGGCTGCTTTTCCTGTATGGAATAGAAAGGTAACAACAGAAGTAATGGTAAGCTTCCATCATGAAGTCAAGCCTATAAAAGGGGAGGCATTACATATTCTAGAAGGAATAGAAAAATAATTTAGCATAGATCAGAAAAATAACAATAGTTGCTGTAAGCCTTAATGTAATTTATGCAGGAGAAGTTTTACTGTTGCTTATTGTAGGCTGTTAGGTATAAAAGTGTAAATGAGCAGATTATAAAAGCACTTTTTGCCCTGCTTCTAAGGACTATCCTCACCTTTTCTGGGATGATGGGAGACACAGTCAATGACTCAGTACAATTTATACTTCTTTTAGAAGATACTTAAGGTTTTTTTTCTGCTATATATAATGATAAAACAAAATAGTCTTTTCTGATTTATTTTTTCTTATATGATAAATTTCATGACACTATTAATTGAAGGATAGGTTACAATAAAGATAAATTTAAGTGTAATTCTTATCTAATAGCCTCTTAGGGAAAAGAAGAAAAAATTAAAAAGCTATTTCAGTGCCACATCTCAGATCTCGAATAGGTGATCTTAACTTCCACAGTGACTTGATCAAACTGATTTCTTCAAAAAAGGTATGCTATTCTAGAAACCTTAAGTATTCTTAAGTGTTAAGCAATAATGGAAGGATGGCTATGGAATATTTTTAGCCCAGAAAGTTGGTATTTGGAGATGTCTGTGTGTATCACATTAAAAATCACAGTCTTTCTTTTAAACAACTTCTCAGTTTACTGAAGCTTAAAGGATGTCATACCCACTCATACACAGGTGGAGCATGGAAACTACTTTTTTGTGTGCACACAGACTTAGATGGACTGCAAAAAGCTGTTGGCTATTGTCTGTAAAGTCTAAGCATTGGATTAAAGATGCATTTAACTGTGCGTGAAGGAAGTTTTTAGACTGGAAATAAGCAAAATGGATCATTTTGGTCAAATAGTATATTAAACAATAACTCATGCATTGATGTCACATCTCTGCCTTCAAATATTGATTCCACAGGGAAGTTGACATGCTATGGGAAATGTCGGGTTTTTTTTAGTGCTTCTTAAAGTAAAACAATATTCGTTTTCATGCATTTTTTTGTTGGTTTTAATCCTGGGTTTGGCTTGGCAAATTGGGTCCAGTAAACTGTTTTGTTTGTTTTGCTTCTGACTTTATGTCCTTACTATGGCCCTTTTCTATTCAGAAATGCAAAAATTGAAAGCATATTGAAAGGCGTGGTTAAAGACGGCGTAAAGGTACTATGACAATGTGACAAACTACATATCTTGTTTCAGAAACTAATTACGAAGACTTTGCTTTGCTGATGTGATGTATTGCAGGGTGACTAACTCTGAAAGCCCAGTATCCTTCTACCTGAAGCCTCTAGCATCTTGCTAGTTCCCCTGCAGACTGATGGCATCAGAAGCTCAGGAACTGAGCAGTTGCTATCAGGCATATTCTTGTCTTGATTCTATTACCCCATTTTCAGTTTGGTCAGGTATCACAATATGAATGTAGATTAAGATTTCATAGCTACTTCATTGCCAAATGACACTTCATATATTTGCATTTCAAAGCTTATATCAGCAATAAGATATTATAATGTGCTTGATAACTTCTGCAGTGCTGACTGTAGCAACAACACTCCCCCTCCAACCCCCCCTCACAAGAACGTGACATCTCCAGCAGTTGTTTTCAGGCTGTTGTGATGGATGGCATTAGTTCTGAGCTCTCTGCTGTATGGGGCATAGGGGTAAGGTTAGGTGGGGAGGTGCCCCAAGGTAGGCTTGAGGATGAAGGGGAATTAGACTAGTGTGCTGCAGCTCTGAGTGTTACAGAGAACGAAGGCAGCAGAACAGAGTAATAGTGTTGAGAACTCTATCTTAAGCTGTTTTAAACAGGAAAAAAATAACAGTTTAACTATTTTGCATTACTTGGGTACCTTGCAATGACCTGTGTTTGTCAAAAAAGCAAATTAGAGTGGAAAAGGATTGCACTTCTGTAATGTATTTGTAATGCAGCCTTGCAGTAGACTAAAAAAAGAAAAAAATACAACCTAATCTGCAGTTATGCAGATGGTTAGCATTTTGCATTTTAAAATCTATATATTTAGAAACTATGGAAGCATAAAAAATGTTCTAATGCCAAACTTTTTATTTTCCTCAGTTTTAGAGGAATTCTATGGTCTCCCACTGAGACAATGTTGAAAATCTGTACTTTAACCCTGACAAACAGATGGTAACATTTTTAAGGAAGAGGAGGAATTTTTCATTTTCATAAGGACAAAACACATGTAGGAAAGACCTTTGTCTATTTAATTCCATACAAGAGCTGTGTAGTTAAGTGAAAAATAGTGGAGCAGAGGGCATAGTAGTTAGTGCTTTGTGAATTGGATGTACTTTCAGTGTGCGAAAGGCATTTAATTTCACATTGCATTGTGGAAGAACACTGCTCTATGTATTTTTCCTGTTTGCCTTCTTCCCAGTGGTGCTCACTTCTATTGAAGCTTTTATTTGTATCTATTAATTGAACTGCAGCTAGAGGGGAAAAGAAATCCCAGATACTGTTGTAGGTCTAAAGAAGAACACCTCTATAAAGAAAGGTTTAAAAAAAGGCAAAATTTAACCAGTTCACAAGTTGTTCTAGTCCCTAGATATTTATATTGAGTTTTAGTACATCACCCTGCTGTCTGACAGCAAGGCCTATGAACCTTTGGGACTGAACTTTTCTGCTTTATCTTTTTGATTTTCCTATTGTTTGTTTGATTCTGAATGTTACTGATGAATCATTCTCTTAGTGTGTTTTCAACTATCAAGAAATGACCTTAATGCAAACATCCCCTGTAATACCTACTGCCCATTATGGGGAGGTTTCACTGTGAAGGAGAAAGTTCACTTTCCTCTGGCATCAGTTAGAATCTCTGTAGTTTGACAGTAGATTGACATCTGTACTGGCCAGAGAACAAGCACTTATTGTGACTGTCTTTTAGGTTTCTCTAGCAGATTCTTTTTATCTCTGCAAAATTTTGGAAAGGTACCATATTCTAAAAATAAAACTCCTGTAATATTTTGATTCTGAAATGAGTACAGTCGTATCACAAAACAACCTCAATGATTCCAATTTTCTTTATCTTTAACAAAGAGTTTAACACTTGATTAAAGTGTTTGCCAAGTCTACCAGAGATAACAGAGGTGATGATGGGGTAAAGTTCAGAATAGCAAACCTAAAAGTGATATTTATCAGCTGGATTTTAGAGTAGAAGGGACAACCTGCAGCTGAAGACTAGCAGGTAGCTAGTCATAAAGCCAAATAATTAAGCAGAGAGCATGATCCTCAGTAAGAATTAGCACAATTAATGGCTGTTGTCATGGAGCAAAGGAGGGTCTTCACTACTTACTCCCTGTTAAATGTCTTAGTACTTGGTTCACTTTATCCTGATGGGGTCAGGATTTGACCCAGGGGAAGTTTTAATTGTTCCAGGAAAAGGTCTACCACTACTGACTTCATCTTCATACTATTTTGAGAATAGAATTTCTCACAGACAAGTGGCTTGCAGTATGAATTAACATGTCTGCAGTTTCAGTCAGATCACACATTTTAGGCTAGCTAGCTAAAGAATCTTCATCTTTTGACCTTTTCCCAATTCTCCTGCCTTCTCTTCTATTACTTGAACCTTGAGCCAGTTCTAACCAAATGTAACAAGAACTGAAAGTATTTTTTTATCCACTGTAAGCTTCACTAAAACAAATATCTGAGGAGACAGATGGGAGAAACCTCAGGTACAAGAAAAGCGGTGAGTTTAACCACATGGCAAGAAAAAAACCAAGGCAATGGCATATGATATCCATATGGCATATCAGTTTTCAAGACTTACGCTACTCACACTGTATTTTATTTAAACTACTTGTAATTTAGACGAAAGCAAAAATGTGAGTGGCTGATAATGTATGAAGGGAAAGACAGCATAGATAAGGCTCCCTTAGCATAAACACTAAATGAGGCATGTGAGCAATGATCAATATTATTCCTTCAGCAAAATATTATGATTGGAAAAAGAATTGCCTTGTGTAGAGGATAACTGTGTCCCAGTAATCCTTGCATTTTCCTGCAAGTGACTCTGCATTCTAGTCTTTCTTCCCTTTTTTTTTCCCCGAGACTGACTACAGTAGATATCAAGCTCTCTGATAGTCCACAAAACAAGTCAAATGTGAAATACATTCTCCTTACCTTCCTTAACCATGTGCCTCTTCAAGGGGAAGCATTCCTTCAGAAAGAACAACATAAATTGCAAGGGAAAAGGGAGAAAAAAAAAAAAAAAACACCAAAACCAACCCTTTCTCTTCCATTTAAAAACATTCAATGTGCCTTGGGAGGACCACGTGTAACTAAGACAATGTCTGTATTTTGACTGTATTAGCTGGCATATTTCATTGTCCAAAAAGTTTATGTAAAGTGAATTTAGACATTTCTGAATCCATTTGATATAGCTGGCAAATCTGTTTTCTTACAATTCTGTCATTTCCTTCCACAGAGGAATAATCAAAGACAGGTGTTCTTTATTTCATATCAAATGTATGTTTTTTAAAGAGACAGAAGGATACACGATTATTTCTGTAAGAAAAATTTGCCCTGGAAAGGTGTCTATTTCTCTATAGTTAATTTTGTTTTTTTCTTTTTCCTCCAGTCCATTCAATACTCATGATCTGGGTGTTTATGTGATATCTTGATATACTCTGAAAAATGTCAGAATTTCTTTTGGTGCTACAACACAATGACAGTTTCATCAATCTTCTCAAATTCCCCTAGTATTTTTCTCCAGAGCTCTTGCTCGGTATTATAGCTGCCAAAAAAACTAACCTGGAGAGCAGGGAGGGTTTTGTTTCAGGTTTAAAGAAAGCATATCTTGGCATCTCTCCCAGTTAGTTCACATCACCGTCATTTCAAAAACTGAAGTAATCCCATCTCTATTTTGTTCAAATTACACAGAACTAATTTCAGAAATCTGAGCGGGGATCATGCCTGTACCCAGAAGGAACGGTCTGTATTTAGTTTTGTTTTAGTGGAGTTATTCCACCTCTGCTCTGCAGTCCCCTTTATATTTCAGAGTTCAGTATAAAAACCTATGCCAAGTAATGGAGGAAAAAAGAAAAAAAACTTGATATATCAGAGATATATCTATAATAGACTACAAAGGCATGAATATTTTCCTTGGAATTTATTAAGAAACTTCAATATATTGCTGTGTACCTTTTCCGGCAACATCCTTCAAATCAGATGTTGTTTCTTGTTTGTTTTCTTTTCCTTTTAGAACACCATTTGGAGTATAGGAATACAGCAAAGAATACCTTTTCCTCCACTGTTGGATGTTGGCTTTCATCTTTTCCACCAGGATATGGAAGTTTGAAGATGCATCTAATGCTTGCTTCAAAAGGGACAGGTCCATGATATCTGAGGAAAGAAGAATTTTATTGGCTCCAGATCTCCTTTGCAACAACGGTATCCAAGTATTACAAGCAGGAGTTCCAACTATGAATTGCAAACATAATTTAGATTAATGTATGACAGTATAATATTCATCAACAGGTAAGTCTTCATTTATTTGCTGAATGAGTCAAAACAGTCCACATGCTGAATTACCATATCCAGTCTTTTCTCCAGTGTGTAAGTAGGCAGAAAAATTTATTTCTCCTCCCCATTAGGAGCTTATAGTGATATAAAAATATTACATTATCCAGACTTCAGTTACTTATTGTTGTATCATGCCTGATCGATACATGGGTTTTATTTTGCTATCATCAAATTAAATATCAGGTGAGACAAATGTAAGAGGAGTGGGGACTTATCTTGTTTTGGTGCCATGTGCCTACTAAGACTATCCTTCACAGGCAAGTGAGGTTAATTCTCAGCAAGGTGCAACAGTAGATTAGTAATTATCTTAAAGGCTTGCTGCCTCTTTGCTGTGAATTTGCAATGAAAATATCCTGCCATCTTCCAGAGGCAGGTTAAAAAAAAAAAACATATATAAATTGACTGTCAGCTGCGAGATAGTACTTGCTAGAATGAGCAGAAGAATGAGTTTTGTTTCCTTGTATTAATCAGGTTAATGACAGCCATTTTGTATGCAGGATTCTCACTTCTTTGGCACCCCTTTGACACTTTGTGTAAACTGCTTTCTTCAGTTCTTCTCTTGCCTAGACAGAAAGCAAGTGACAACCCAGAGGAACTGTCATTCTTCAGGCTTTTGGTAGACCAACATGATATGGAATATGAACCTTTCCTTGCAAAGGCTCATCAAACAAGGCAGAAAAGCCTCTGAAGTATATCTGCATTCCAGCTCACTGAGCAGATAATCCAATTTGCTTTTCTTCTGCTTTCTTGTACCACCCCATCATCCCACTGAACTGATTCCTGAGAAATCATCTGCCCTTGACTGTGCTTAGTTTCTCTGAGGACTTCTTCATAGTAGAAGAAGCAAACACTGTTAACAACTGTCTTTGACATGAAAAAAGTTACAAGGGCTTGAAAAGGAGCTTAGATAAGAGGAGTCAGTATTCTAACTCTAGATAAGATTTCCTGTGCACGTGTTGAAAGTGACTTGCAGTAGGACTTGGACTTTTTGGTGTTCTCTTGCTTGATAGACAGTTATTGGTACAAGAAATAATTAGAAATGATCGCACTAGCTGAGCGTCCACACAGTAGGCCTGATGTGGGACTTCTTTGTATTGTAAAAATAGCCTGCAATTCTGCATTTCAGAAATATATTCAACAATTTAACTGCATATATCTGAATGTGTAATATTCCTATTTCTTGATCTCTGTAGTTTTGCTAATATTGGAACTTGTAGCATAATTTGGGCAGTAGAAAAAAAAAAATCTATTTAGGACCAGGACACAAGGAGGTGAATCATTCAAATGATATAATATTAAGACAGCTCTTTTGCAACCTGTACAACAATGATCTAAAATTAACACAGTGCTTATCTCATAGCTTTCTACCTGCATGCAATTTAGGAAAAGTAGCAAGACATACTTGAAGAAATGCATAATAGTGAATGCAATTTGTATGCAAATTTACAGCACATGTTTGTGTTTAAGGTAAATGTTGCTTTAATCGGTTCTGCAGTGGTGGAAGTATTATTCAAATTAGAGTTTTTACATGGTGCAATTGGCTTTCCAGGTATACACAGTCTATTCTGCAGTCATATAATGAAGAGCAATGGCTATGACCTCACCCAAGCTTTGGACCTTTCTTAGGTATTTTAAGATGTTTTGCACTCTGGGGTTAGGAAATAGTAGATTCTAATACCGTTAAATGTACTGACTTTGTCCTGCTGTCAAGTTGGAGAGAAGAGACCTTTTTCTGCAGGCAATTTTTCTCCAGCATTTCCCTTAAGGCAAGTTCTTACCTAGTTTCTATTTTGTAACATAGGAGAAACATAACTTACCGTATTGGTTTTGATAGTCTGGACACTCAAATATAATCATGTAAAAAGGAAGGAATTTTTTAAGCTTCATCTTCAGTTATGCTGTGTGATATACAGCCAAATAAATATATGTATATGTATTATATGACTTTCAAGGACTCGGTCCTGTTTCCAAACAAATTAAGGGCCAAGGTTATTTTGTGTGAATCTAGTCTTGCGGTATTTGACCTGAATAATGCACACAGTCTTCTGATTGCTAATAGGTTTTTTGTTGTTGTTTACAACATAATCAAGCAAACAGCATGTATTGATTTCCACTTATAAAAAGGTAAAACTCAATTTTATTCCTGTTTTTTTAAGCGATTAGGAACTTCACAGGACTTTTTATTAGTTCTAATCCTAAAACAAAGGACCTGAGCAACTTGCATTTGGGCAGTCATACACATGTTCAGAGAACTAACAGATGTTTATAGCATACCCTTACCTATTATGTAGCGCTTTCAATATGTTCAGCTGAAGATACAGAGACCTTTACTCCTCAGTGGTCACATCCTATTGTCCATAGGACACTTCTTGTACTTGCTGTTACCCCACAGTTGAACACAGCTCTGAAAGCCTCATTATTTTAAGTTTGTTGTGACACAAACTCAGTTATAACAGGAATACATGTCCAGCAATATATTTTATGTCCCAGTTAGCAACAAACACTAAGATAAAGTGATAGAATGCTCCCAGTCAATCCATAGTGTTAGTTGTGGTCTTAAGTCAGATTTAGTCTCAATGGTCAGCTTCTTATGTATAGCTTTCAATCAGTTAACTTTCCTATCTCCTAGAATTAATTAGTATTTTACCCAGAAAGTTCAATTAAGAACCCACTGCAATTGACCTATCAGCTTTCAAACTGTTCAGCTTATTTTAAATATATGAAAGCTTAATTATTTTCTACCAAACATCTCTGCTTCTTTCTTTGTTATGAATTGCTGTGTATTATGAATTAAAAAGGAGGAAAGCTCTGCCACCTTGCTTGTTCTTCTCTGAGCAGGAGCAGCCTCATACAGAAGATTATCAAACACCTTTGTTATTTGAATGCAAGCCAAGTTATAGGGGAAAAAATAATCTATTTTGATAAAATAGAGAATTCTTATTCTTTTCTACATGTACACTGTTTCAAGGAGGGATTATGTATTTTTTTCAGACTCATTTTTCTAACAGAAGCCTAAGCTCTTTGTTTTCAGCAGAGCATTCTTGCTTCTGTTTATATCAGATCTTTCTTCAACACTGCTGGCTGGAAGACTGTATTTGTTTCATATAACAAGCTAGTTTGAAAAGGCCTTATCCATTCTTGAGGATCAAAAAGGGCTACTTAGTTGTTCCCAGAATATTTTTTATGAAATGTTCCTAACCAAGGACATGAAAATACTTCTAATTTAAACTGCTGACTTGCAACTGTGGTTGTCTTTACTCTGGAATTTTTCCTTTTTTCTAACAAAAATATTTTTGCAGCAAAGTAAATCTACTCCTGAAAACAGCTGTTTCAACTTGTGATTCTGTGTATTTCGTGTCATTTTGTTTTGCTATACTTTAAATGTTTAAAGTTTCTTTTGGAAACGAACACATGGGCCTAAGCGCTATTTCTGACTGCTATTGATGTTAACTTTCTTGACTCGAATCTTTAAAGCCACTCTGTTTCTCATGTTCCCTTTTTCCCTATTATTATTTTTATAATGCTTTTTTTGTTTGCCATATGAGAAAAATAAATAGGCAACAGAACCTCTCTGTTCTGCTACTCGTATGCTGAACACATACAGTCTTTATGCATTATGAGTGGGACATAAAATCCAGCTGGTGTTGATTTCAATAAGGAGACATTAATCAAACTTCCTTCATTTTTAATAAAATTGCAGAAGACTGCTCCCAATTGCTTTGACACTGAAGATGTCTCCAAAACAATGAAACTGTAATAAGATGGCAAAAAATAGCTGTCTTTATGAATGCGTTTTTAAAATGCATAAACTTTTAACAATTGAATGTTCCTTGGCATTGTGTAGCATAGCAAGATTCAAGAGGAAGGGACATGCAGTGATGTGATGCATGCTGATAAAAGCTCTGGTATAAAAGTACATACTGATCTAAATAAGGTTTAGCTTCACATACATTAGTATCACTTTTTCTTGTGAAAATAATATTAACCTACAATCTTTCTGTTTGCTATTACTCTTTTATTTTGTAAGGTCACAATTTCAAAAACAGACTAGATTAAAATTGGGGGTGGAGGACTTTAGAAAACAGTCATGAAATAGCAGGGTACAGTCTAAGCAATATTTTGCATCTTTTCAGTATCTGATTCTGAAACCTACCTTATAATAACACTGCTAAATTGTTTGGATGTGGCATTAAAAAACAAGATCAGTACAAGGAAAACTATCAAGAACAGGCAAGTCACTTAACTGTGTTAGGTTAATGTTCTCATCTTATAGTGTTTAATGATACAGATTAATGATTGTCAGGGAGGGAAACATCAATTCATTTTGCTGCTGAACTTAAGATCTTCCCTCCAGTAAGTTCTGTCAGTAAAGTCTGTTGGTTTCATTGTCTCCTCCCTTCTTTGGGTCATCTGCTACTGAAGTTTTCATTTCCTCTTTCTTTTCCTACTAGTTATCTTCCCG
>VXAA01006133.1:1007596-1079302 GCA_013399115.1 Anseranas semipalmata
CGCTGCACGGGGCCGGGTGGCGGCAGAGCCCCCCCGGGAGCTGCCGGGCGGCTGCCGCGCCCAGGTCCGCGGCCCCGGCCGGGCGGGGGAGGGCCGGGGCCGTCCTCTGCCGGAGCGGGGCTGGAAGTTTGCGGTGCTGCTCGCTTAGTGAGTTGTTGAAAGTCGTCTGTATAGAGAAGTGACTGAAAACACGCTCAAAACTTAGCGGACTGGGGAGCGAGCCATGTCTGAAGGTGACTATGAAGGTTCTTTGAGTGTTTGTGGATAAACGCGAAACATTTTAGCTAAACACGTTTGGTCTACTCAGTATAAATATAAACAAACATCCATTTTTACTTCTTACGTGCGTGGCTATGAACCCACGCTGTGAGAAATGCTTCTGTGTTTTCACTATTTTTCTTCCCCTACGTGTTAGACTAAATTACAACTTGAGTAGTACCCTTCTGCTGTTGTACTGATAAACCATTCCTCGGAGCTTCAAGCCTCTGCTACTAATGATGGTAATCAAAATAAGACAAAATAATTCCTATGAGAAAGGAAAAAACCTTTTTGAAGGTCAAGCTTCCATTTTGTGGCCGTTTGAAATGAACCGAAAAGTTTGCCTCTAATTATTGAACTGCTTAGTCGATTGTTATGTCGGAGACAACCTCTGGTATTTGGAGGTTATCCACATGCACTCAGGGAAAGGAACAACAAAATAGTGGGGAAAAAATGGTGATAGTAAGTACATGCCATATGGTTTTTGGTACAGGTTTTATTTTTAAGTGTGTGGCTGGGTTAGTGATTATAGGCCCCCTTAAAGGCTTATATTTACATGAAGAGGTTGAATAAAGACGGTGAGTTGCCGATTAAAAGCCTCGGAATTGCGGCACGGTATCGAAGGATGCAAGCGAACAGTCAGGTCTGTGCCTTTAACGGAGCTTCCGAGACAGGGCTATCGGTGAAAGGAGACTGGAAATAAGCAGGAGCAAGTACAGACTGGGCTGCCTTAGCAGTGGGGGTGACAGTCTTAAGCATGATCTGGATAGCGCTGGGCGTATTCTGGGAGCGATCGATGGGTGCAGAAGTTAAAATGATTCTGATGCCAAAAAAAGAAAAAAAAAGTTCGACAGTGAACTACTAGTACAGGCTCCTGTGTAAAGCATTTTAAATCACATGGGAAATGCAAAACTGCCAGTGGAGGACCAAAGCCGAGGAAGGTGAAGTTAGAGCCGACGATGGGGCTGGCTGTTACATAACACGGCAGTACCAACCATTAGTTTAGGCTTTGGTAACAACTTTGTAATCTTTTTGAGGCTTGAAGGTCTTTTGTGGGTTCAAAGGCTGTGCGTGTACTGCTCTGCAAAATACTCACCTGATGGGGCGTTTCGGAATGTCGTTTACAAGCTCGTTAAAGCAATTTGTTAATCTTTTGCCTTTAGACAAAGTTACATCTCGTGGTTCCACAACAGCAAGGTGTGAATGGGTGTGTTTACACAATGTTTGTAAACATTACTGGATGCTCTTAAAAAAAAAAAAAAAAAAAAAATCGAAAGACTTATACAAAGAACTGGAGAGGTCAAAACAATGAACTGGCATTTATGTTAGGGCTATAGAATTGTTTTTCTCGTGAGATAATCCCTCAAGAGCGTACTGCTTGAACTTGTCATAAGAAAGTAATTAAAGCTACCGCATGAAATAATTAAAGGCCAACCTTAGTTTCAACAGGGGGGCTAATGTAGCTTGAAAGAGAAGAAGAAATGATCTCCCTTTTCGTTGAATTGTTGATGTATCTAACGTGACTTGTGGCAGGATGCTGAATCCCTCGGTGTTGTGAGGGGCGCTGGGGGCCCGAGGAGTCCAGCAGGCTCCGTCACAAGAGCCGCTGCCTGCTCCCAACTTCAGTCCCTGTCAGGGGCGACAGGAGCGGCTGCGGCTGTATTTCAAGTTAATCAGCTCTTGAGACAAAAAATCCCGAATTAATCACTTAATAGAGCTGTTGCATAAGAATGCACTAATTGGGCAAAAATCAATATTTTCTCCATCCCCTCTTTTGCATTACTGCAATCCGATTTTGGAAGCGATAAGCGCCTTTAGAGAACCAGCTTGTATCCCGGATAAGAACAAACAATGCTATCACTGTTACAACACACAGAGTGCCTCTGCAGGGCTACCTAAGTGTTCTCTTCAGTTCTCTTGCCCTCAATATGTAATTTTTCATTTAGAAATATTTGTTAGTGCCCTTGTTCCCAATGGAAGTCAGTCCCTTCTTGGTATCTCCTAAATCCCTGATTTTTCCATGCAGTTAGTCTCACTAGCCCACTGTCAGTGCTTCACTAAAGAGGCCCCAAGACTTAGATGTTACATAAGCTGTTTCTAGTCTTAGATATTCAAGTGTAGACCCTGTCTGTGCCATTTAATTTGCTTGTTGAGGGCCAACTCAGGTAAAAACTCAGGTTTTTACCCTTTCCATGGGCACTGAAAGAACTCTGGAAATGGCCAGCAGTAGATCTTGAGCCTTAAAAATGCTTTCTACCTAGGCTACAGCTCCACCCAATCTAATAAGCAGAAGGTCGTCTCAAATGCCTCATCTTGCCCGAGGGTTTCAAGACCTGTTTGTTATGCTGAACTGAACATCAAGAGGAGGAGGTGATGTTACTGTGTAGATTTTATCCAGGATCTCAACAGAGAATTTATCCAGCTGGAAACTCATGTTGAATTCCCAGGGAAGAATTTACACTTTAATTCCTCCTCCCCTCTGCTGGTTTAAGTAGATGTTCTAATCACCAAGCTAAGAGGGTACTCTGGATTAATATTGTTTCCTCAGGTTGAAATGGCTTACTGTTTTGTGGGGGTATGACTGTGTATTAGGCAAAGAAAAAATTACAATTTTGTAGCTTAACAATGCAGACGCTTCTGTAGAAGAGGCACGACATGAGTTGCTAACAACCACGCATGTAGTGAGCTTTCACTGGAGCAAGAAACAGAGCTCAGGCTTCATAACACCTGCAGTTTCATGCAGGCTGCTTGATGATGTGTCAAAGACGTACCAGAAAGCCCCTTAGAGTAAGATACTGCATTTCTTGAACTTCTGTAAAATTATTTTCTGTATTCAAGGGCAGGCGTGGGGAAATTCTGTTTATTCTTTTAATTCCTGAATCTGACCTACTCAGCTTATTAGTACCGTACATGATGCTCACTTCGCTGGTTTTGTATGTATGTCTAATTCTGAGCTTGCATATTCGGGTTTTGTTCTGAGGATGGAGCTGTTTTTTCCATCTTCTATCTTGCTTGCAATTATGAAGATTCAGAAACATCTGTGCAGCCAAATGGTTTCAGACTATTCTGTCAGTGCTACCTGATCAATGCCACTGTCTTGCATGAGTTTGCACAAGTGCATCCTGATAAACAATTCTCTTAATGAGGCGCTGGTTGGAGCAGAGACTGCAGCTGGCTCAATATCACTCTTGTTCAGCTCTGCAACTAAGAAGACGCTAAAAATTGTGGTTTTTTTTTTTCTTGTCACCAGAAATGCAGGCTGACTCCATATATACATATATATATATAGTAAATAAGAACTTGGTAAATGCTGTAATCTGTGGAAATGTGTTAGGCGTTCTGGTTATTCCTGTGTTGCAGAGAGATCTTGACTGGTGCTAGCAAAGGATGCTTTTATTTTAAAAAATGCATTACTTTTAAGGCAAATCTTTTGACATTCATAAGCGTCCGATGGCTGTTCCTAGCATGCTCTATTGCTTTGGTGGGGCAGGGCATGCAGGTATTCCTGTGTCTGGCAATAGCTGCGGATAGAGGAGCGTAATCCCTAAGGCGCTTCCATCTTCTCATGGTCCCTAGAATAACATGAAAACTTTAAAATCACATTCAAATTCCTGCATGTTATTTTTAGATAAAATGAAATATTTTTTTGAGGACTGCTGGATTCTCTGGAGCTCTTCAAGACCTTTAATTTTTTTTTCTTTCTTTCTTTCTCTGCTGTCCTGGTCCCCCCCAGTTTTAATGGGGGCAATCTTGGACAAAGAGAAGTTGCAGTAGCACCATGCAAAGCAGACCCCGGAGCGCTAGCTGCTGTGCTATTTACCAGTCCATGCTGCCCCGCTCACCTGGGCCCTGCGGCGGGCGGCTGCCCCGAGCTGCTGCTGGCCCTTTGCGATCTGCTGCCCTGGGTCACATGGGGTTTTCCCATACATAGAGGCACTCGTAACATTATTGATAGTTTTTCTCTTTGGTCAGATTGAGAGACTGTATAGGTTTTTTTTTTTTTTTTTTTACGTAGTTCTTTTCAAGAAGATCTCTTGAAACAACACTTCTGTCTTCATCTGTTGTGAAATCTTCTGGAAAGCAGAACAGAAGTGAGGTAATGAGCCTAGATAAGTGACTGTGTTCCCAATAAAAATGATTTTTCCTGCAATCACATCTCAAAATGTAGTTTGGAACAGCAGTCATCTTTGCATGCCAATTACATTAGGAGTTGTTTAAAAAAAGTTTGGTGTGTCCTCAAACCTATTTTCTTACTGTTTGTCCAGAGCATCTTTCCAAATGCCTTGCTGTGCAGATATGTGCTGTCTCGAATGCTTTCTTCCTACATGCTGTGTTGGCAGCCATGTGCATTCAAAGATCATGAGTCAGGTCCTGTAACAAAAACAAAAAAAAGTCTTAAAATGTGCTTAAAAACAGTACAGGGCTTTTTTTTTTTTTTTTTAAACACAAGCTCAGTTTTAGGTCTTGGGTCTTCAAGAAAATCATGTCTTGCAAGACTTGCACTAAAATCATGAATGATGGCACCACCATGTCTGAGCTTCTGCTGATACAAGCTCCCGTCTTAAATGAGAAAAGCAAGTCAAAATATTTCATTGTCATCCTTGCTTACAGTCAGATGGAGGACAGTCCTCTGCTGATGGTTCTAGCTGCTTGCTCATGTGCTGAAATCAAAGCAGATTGACTGCCAGGGCTGAAAATACCAGCAGATAGTGTATCTGCTGCTTCCCACCTCGTAGGGTGACGGCATGGACACAGCCTTCACTTCCAAAGCTGTGGTCAGCTGGTGTCCACCTAAATGGTAGCTTCATATGGCAGGGGGTGGCATGGTGTACGTATGATGGTATGCACAAGTCATACCTATTTTAGAGTAACTGTAAAATAACATGGAAAAAAAAGCCTGTTAAAGTAATAAGTGGCAGTGAGAGGTAAGGTGTGTATGGTATCTATAATATGGTGCTGAATCTTTACTCAGGGCAGAAAATAGCAGCAGGGGAGCATGTAACCAGCAGCACGTAGTTGGAAAGCCAACCCCCACCGTTGTGCCCCTTAATCTGTTTCACATGGGTGAGCTTTCAAGGAGCGTGCACAGTGGCTTTGTAAACACAAAGGTCTTTAACATCTGAGTTTAGTAGGATCTTGTTCTTGATTCAGGCAGCCTAAAAATTTTGTAAGCTGTATGTTGTATTAATATTCAATTTATCCTGTTGTGCAAATAGGCTTAGGATTGAAGGAATACTTTTCCAACAAATTCTGCAGCTGGAGCTGATGCTAATTCTCTTATCTTTCTGTACCATACAGTAATTGCACTTAATTGTTTGCTTCTGCTATGTTTTGTGGTGTGAAGTGCAGTATGTCAACACTGCTAAACTGCAACATCAGGGTGTATAACGCTGGTGCTATTGAAAGAGAGAATTTCAAGATCTGTCACCTAACTGGGGGAAACACCTCATTTGTAGCTGCCGCTGCAGCCCTCTCTATATATTCTTGTAATGGAAGTTTGTATTTTCTTTCTCTGTAACATTGTTGTTGCATCGAGTCTTCACGGGTATTTTTTGTGCCTGTGTTGTACTGGTAAGCTGAAAGGCGTGAATGGGGCTGGCCAAAGGCCGTAGCTGGGAAAGCAGGGTGTAAAGAAAGTGATGTTCTCTTACAGTCACTTAAAAGTGTTGGAATTCTCATTAAATGGCTTGGTATCCTTATAATGTAGTGCAGCTCTCCTAACTTGAGTCTACTTTATCTTTTTTGAGACATTTTAGTGTTTTCGGAGACCAGGAGAACTCACCTAAATACATTCCAACTTTAAAGAGGGTTCTACAACCTCCCCTCTGCCTTTGGCGATGGGAGCAGTGCTGCTGGCTTCATCCCCACGGGTACCGCATGGCACTTGCTGGGGAAGCCAGGCTGCGAGAGGGCTCTGGGCAGCTTTGTCGTTCCCAACGCCTGGTCTCTCGAGGTCGATTGCTTTCTATACTGAAAGGCAGCAGGAACTCCCGTAAAGATCGGGGGTGCAAAGCAATTTATTTTCTCTAAGCTGCTTGTGTTCTTCCAGAGGTAGGAGGAAAATACCTGATGAAAGACTGGAAGTCATAAGGGAAGAAAAATGGTGTGATTTTGTATTAAGGTTGAAAATACACTTTGCTCACGGTTAGTTCAGTGTTATGGGATATGCTTGAATGAGTATACAAAGGAGGCAAATCAGAAGAAATACAGAAGAAAGCAAATGAAACTTTAACATTTGATAAATTGTCCGCTTGTCTTACCCCTGCAAAAAGTGGGGCTTTTTTTCTTTTTGGGCAGGTTCTGCTAGTTCAGGAGTTTTACCTAGGTACATGAGGCTTCTGGAAATGCATGAGATGATGGGGCCTTTCTTCCCCCTTCACGTGGAAAATGAAACTGTATTGTCAGAAAGCCGCTTTGTTTTGTTTCAATGGGACTACGCATGCTTTTGTATTGGTTTTGACTGGAACGGCCTGAGACAACTCTCTGCTACAGATACAGCAAATCTTCAGGCGTGGAAAATTCAGATCAGACACAGTGCACAAGGAGTTGTGATCATCTGTCAGGAAACTGCAGCGCAGTTGACAGCACTCTTGATTGTTTCTCTTCAAAAAGTGCTAGTATTTACTTTGTTTTTATAGTGATTGGCAAAGCAAGAATGATTTGTCTGTACAGGGGACATTGCTGCCGCGAGGGAGTGGGTATCTGTATCGGAGTCGGCAGGGCAGCGTGCTGTAACTTCACTCATGACTGCATCGTGTTGTGTGCTCTGTACACGTACTGCACGGTCTTGCACAAATGCAACAGGGAGCGGTGGCGGCTCGTTACCCGCAGCAGGTGGTGTTACAAGAGCTTGTACAGGGGTGAGGCTGTTGTGCTCAGTTTCTAAGCAATTGGAAGCATGTGAGCTGGGAGGGTGAGGATGCGTTTCGTGGTGAAAGTCCCAGGTTTGCATGGGATATGCTTAATTCCCCTCCTCTTTGCTCACATAACTATGGATGTCGGAATGCAGTTTGCTTTACCTGTGATGTTTACCATTAGTGCCTTTTCTGCTTTCCCTTCCACTGCCACAGAGCTTCACAATGCATTACAAAATTGCTGAAATTTTACTTACTGAATTTTTTTTTTGAGTGGGTCTGAAGGATTTCCCTGCTTATCTTCACCTTGGGTGGGATGTTTCTGCACAGAAGTGGTAAGCCTGAACTAAACCTTTCCACTGCTCTCTAACACAGGTGTTAGTGACCAGATGAACACCAGGTTCGTTCCATCACTCTGTACTATTTCATCCGTCAGCTTGTGTGGACATCAGGGAAAAGGGTGCTTGCATCTATTTCTGGTGAGCAGAGCAGAACCAAGGCATCAGAACAGAACTTTTCACGTTAGAGTTTTTCCTTTTGCTTTCAATGGAGGCAGGCAAGGAGGTAATTTTCTACTGCATTCTTCCTCTTCTTCTCAAGTTTGAAGAAAATGCAGAACCAGGTCATATTCTGATGATTGAAGGATATTGTACTTTATTATGTAGCACTTTTCTCACTATTCTTGGACATACTCTGAGTGTTTATAATTTTGTGGCTTATGAATAAAGCCTACATGAGATTTTTCTCCTCCTTCCCACTCTGGAGTTGTTTCCTCTGTAGCATTGTTAGGCTTGATTGAAATCTAGGAACTTTCTGAGTAGTGAGTCAGAAAAAAAATAAACAAAAGCAGAGGAATGGGAGAGATTCTTGGTTTAAATGTAACTTGAATACTTTCAGCTCTAAACTGGAAGTATGGTTTCCCTCCCGTCCATGCACACCTTCTGCTTCCTCTTGATTTTTTCCCTTTTCTTGTCTCCCCCCCAAAATCACTACGGATAGTGCTGTTGTGCCTTCCTCAGACAAATTTGTGGGATGTGCCTAGATGTGCTCTTTAAAAAAGCATGAAGAAAAAAATTTTCAACTAACAAATCAGTTTTGTAAAATACACAGAACAGTAAATATGCATATAGTCATAAACCTTAATGATTCCACAGTAGTCTCATAAGTCCTGGTCACTCACCTATGTTGTGACTATATGTGCTTTTCAGCTTGGGATTTTAAGTTTTTTTGACATTGTAACTGAGTAGTGGTTAAAAGGTATGAAGAAATGAACCATAAAGTAGACATTTATTGAAAGATAAAGAAAAGCATACTTAAGATTAGTGGAATATATTTGAGATATGTTATCTTACCGGCATACCCATATCTTCTTAAACCCTGAAATAATCTGTGGGTATTTAATCCGAAACAATTTCATTTGCTAGGTCATCTGGAAGTTACTTTTGCTGAATAATTTTCTTAGTTTGCTTAGCCACATGGCAGGGGAAAAAATATCAAACTACTGAAGAATATCCCTGGACATTAAGGAAAAATAATAAAATGCTAAAGATCTCAGTTCTGAAAGAAATAAGTGGTTGGCTAGAGATAAACGCTTTGGATTTGTTATGGTGAACTTTGCCAGATGCTCTTAGAGTATTTGTGTACGTTGTATTTACTGTGGTGTTTTGCTGTGAGGCATGTGTATTTCTGGGTCATTTGATCCTGTTTGTTTATGGTCTAAATACCTTTTTTTTTCCCCAAACAACAGTATCCAATTGTGTACTATGTTCAGCTGCTTTTCAGGAGATACAAATGTGATAGAAATGCAAGTCCCAGCCAGTGTTTGTGTAAGGTAAAATGAATCGAGTGTATTTCTTCTCAGCTGGCAAATTTGCTTTGAATCTTGCCATGTCTTGATAGAGATCTGAAACTTGCATTTCGCCGTGTACCTAGGAACACTTTGCAAGGTAAGATCTTTAAGGAGATGTTGCATCTGAAAGACGTATTTAAAACACATCTGGAGAAGGCAACTTACCAGCTGCACTCCCAGCCTCATGGAGCGTGGAAGGGTGAATGGCAGAGAGAGTGATCTCTGCTCCGTACGAACTGATCTCTTGTCTCTCATCTGAAAATGTGTCCGTTATCCCTTTGGGCCTGCTCTGGTATGTGCATATTAGGAGAATCTATGTTTGTATGGCAAAGTATTGCTAGTGGAACAGCTAATATGTGGCAAAACTGTGCTGTGAATGAGCAGGGTGCTGCTGTTACTAGTTCTGTTGTGTTATGGGTATATGAATTCTGTTCATGTCTGTGCTTTGATTTCTCCCAGTATGTTTTTTCTCAGAGTATGCAATTCCTTAAGTAGTTTGAGACAGCGGTGATGCTGCTGACATGGTGGTTGAAGCCTTTCCCTATCTGTTGCCACCTTTTCCTGCCTGGAGCACCTTTCTCTGGGCATTGGCTCGGCTGTGTACAGTATTTACAACATTGCACTGGGAGCTGGGTCAAGTAGGACCAAGCACTTGAAGTGGGAGGAGCAGGACAATTCACACACCTTCGGTCTGATTGCGGAGTGAAGGTGTAAGATGCCACAAGGTTGCTTTTCAATTCAGAACTTGTTCAACATGCTAAGCCGCAAGCCTTCGTCCAGTGTGTGCAGGATTTTTTCACTGCTTGCAGTGGAGTTTGTCAGTGACCTCACCAGAACAGATTCGTGCATGTGAACAGTCTCTGCCTGTCCTTCACTGATGTAGTTTTATATTCTTCAAGGCACATCCACTTTAACAAGCGAGGATAAACAGTGCTGTATTGTGGAAAACACAGCTGCTTCTTACTATGCCCAGTTTATTAAGCTTTGTCATAAATTCAGGTTACTAGGCATGTGTACTGGGGAGGTTTGTTTATTTTCCTGCAGAGATCCATCAGAAAAACACAGAAGTGTGTTTTGCTGGCTCCTGCTTTTCTTTCAAAACGGAGAATACATTGACTTCTGAATACAACAGAACACTTATTTTATCCATTAAATAATAATGGAAAAGGAAAAGAAACAGAAACTGAGCAATCTTTTAAACTTGTTTTCTTTGGGTTTGATTTCTTATTCTTACTTAAATGCAGACTTCCCTGAGTGGCCCTGCTGACCATTTAAAGAAGGGAGACTGATGGTTTTCTTTCCTTTTTTTTTTTTTTTAATCTTTATCATAATACATATCACAGAGAATAAATATTGCTGATTCAGAGCTCCTTCCACGGCTAAATAACCAAGAATGTCTTGATCTTATATTTATGGTGTTGTACATTGCCTCATGTCAGCCATCAGGCTGACTGTCCGTTGTGTAGATTGACTTTCATGGCAAAAAATGTGTATTTCTGTGGCACTCCGAATAGATGAGTAGTCTGATAAAACAAAAAAGAATTGTTTTATACGTTTTACAAAAAGTGATGAATGGTTAGAAGAGAGAGATTGATATTAGCGTCCCTGCAGAAGATGAGTGGCTGACTGGAGAATGGTGTTGAAGAAACGAGGGGTTCTGGCTTGTTACCTGAAGCCTGCTAAATTTTAGTGACAGAGGTACCTGTAATTTTTACCTGCTGAAAACACTTTTCCCTTGCTTTGAAAAATGTATCCATTAAGCCCTGTCATGGCTGATGAAACCTAGCTAGCACTCTGTTTTGGGGTGCTCTTACAGGTGCACAACATTGTGAGATTTCATATCGTTCTTTAGCATGCTAATGCAGTTCACTCGGTCTTCTCTATTACTTACTGTTTCTTTTCTATTTTTATCACATCTTATCACATTCTCTTGTCTTGAAGCTTTCATTTTAGCCCTCTTCAGTCTGGTTTTTCAGTAGACGCAATCCTTCACTTATAGGTAGTTAGCTTTAGCAGAACTGGCATGACACATCCAGTATGTATACAGTATATATAAATCTTTTTTCCCAAGTCTCTTTAGCAGTCTGCATTTGGGGTGTGTATGCCTAAATCAAATAGTTTGCTCATTTTCTGTGGGAATTTTCTGTTTTCTGTTTGCCTGAAGAACTTGTACGAACTCCATGCGCTCCCAGAATTTGCAGTTCATTTTTTCTTGCAGATTCCTTCAGAAACCGGGGTGGCTTTAAAAATGCATAGTATGATCAGTTGTCTTCTGGAGTTCTTACTAAGGAAAAGCTTATGATGCCAGTTGGTCTTGTAATTTTTCAGGTATCATTTCTATATACTTCCTTGCTTAGCAATGTCCTGGATGACCCTTTTCTCTCTGCGCAAGATCCAAACTTGTCAGTTTTTTAATTAGTTTTGTGTTTTTAGAGCTTGGTATGCTGTAGTGCTTTCTATAAACAAAAACTAATGGGGTTGGAAATCTTGTGTGTTGTCTCTGCTCTCCCCTTACGAGCAGCTACACAGCAACGCCTATCTAAAGACTTTGAAGGTTATTATTACATGAAAGAATAGTAGGATCTTCTGTCTTTTACTAGGAAGCTTCTCAGGGCTGTTTCATCAAATGTGCTGGTTGGATTGGTAGCTCTTCTGTATATTCCTTCCGTTGCTTGTTGTTTGCTGCTTGTTATTTTTTATCTATGTTTGGAGGGATTTTTTTCCTCCTTGTTATTCTTTTTACTTGGATGACCCATTTAAATTTGTTTCGTACATTTTAGTTGCCTGTTTCATCTGCTGAGGGGTATTTATTCTCCTTTATTCCCTTTAAACATCTGTCGGTCCACATCATTCTTGTTAACCTTGCAAATGCAGGACTTGGTCACTGGTTCTTACAATCCTATTTGCTCTAATTGCTGCAGCTCAATATCACTTTAGTATTCATTTCTTCTTGCATCGAAACTGTACGCGTATGTCTCTCTGCATCTCCCAGTTCGTTTACCAAAGTTAGTGGTAACTTAATTGATGCAAGCAAGAATTCAAAATATGGAGGGATACCAGCCACATTTGGTCGTTGTGCTTGATCTCTACCTGTGATTCCACAGGAGTAAACAAGGAATGTGGATTACATTCCTGACTCTCTCTTCTTTAGCTTGCCTTATAGAAATGTTACTGCATTGCTGTTGCAGATGAGACTCTGCGATTTAAACAGGAATACTACTTTGATATCTACCATGTTTCATAAATACTCTTTTTCCATGACCACTCTGTGGCTCTCCGCATCCCTAGATTTTTAGGCTGTTTTTTAAGATCTGATGCAGACTATAGATGATGAAATAAAATGTACCCAGACCTCTTGGGTTAAATATGTTCTGGTGCTACCAGCTGGATCAAAAGAAAAGACAAATCCTGTTCAAAATTGTTTTCCCTTCATCTGCTGCATTGCAATGATGTCATGTAACAGGACATTTTTAGCCTCCTGTGGTTTTTAATAGTTAATGTGTTTTACAAAGGAGGCTTTTCCTATTATTGTTCCCTTGTCCTCTGTGATGAGAAATGCAAATGTCCTGCACAAAACACCATGTGTAATTTTAGCTGGAGTACAGTGCTGATCTAGATAATGAGTAGGACTCTTAAGATGCAAGTGTGATAATCTCACAAGTTTCAGCAAGGTTTTCTGGAGATTTAAGGTAACTATTAGGGCCAATGTGCTTACAGTATGCTTTTTTTTTCTTTCTATTTTTCAAGTTAAAAGAGAAAACAACTGTTAAAGTAAAAATAAATTTGTGGTGTAGGCTTCGGTCATAGTAATAATCCTAGTTGTTTTTTGTTTTTGTTTTTGTTTTTCCCCCTAGAGTGAATGCAATGCATTAATCCTTAATGTCCTGGACTTTAAAATAATAGTGTCATACAGTTAGTGCAGCTCAGTGTCCTGCAGCGTTTCCAGTCCTGAAATACACATTCTGAGTGTGGTGATAGCTGTGAAAGGAGAATACATGTAATTGTACAGTGCTCTGGACTGCAAATGTAAAGCGCATGATGAGAGACTTCCTTGTGGTCCAAGAAGGGTTTTAAAAGAAACCCCCGCCTACAGGGCACTAGGAGCAGATTAGATGTTTTGATGTGGCAACCTGGGAATTCGGTGGCAGAGAAATAAAGGTTTTTCCTTTAAGATTCCTACACCTGCATCCATTTGGTCCGTAGGTTAAGCTATTGATAAAACTTGAGTTTATATTTATTGCTTGGAAACACAAAATATTGTTAAGTCTGTCTGCATGCCTACTATACAATTCTGATATGGGTGGATTATGCAAGTTACTGATTACTGTGAATGTATGTCCAAGTATTGCAGTTTCAGAAAGGTGGATGGCTGTGCCTGCGTGTGCACCTTCTCAAGGTTTTGATTCGCAAAGTAGCAAAGCCAATATCGTTTTGTCTCTTTTTTTTTTTTTTTTTTTTTTTTTTTTTTTTTACTGCTTCTTGAATTGGTTGTTCATGGCCATATACCTAAGACTTATGCTGAAATTAATATCTTTAAATCTGTGCCAGAGTTTTTAATAGTGCATGTGGTGCTTTGTTTCATGTGTTTTTTAGTTCTATTTGCTGAACCCTGACACTCATTGCAGCAGTATAAGGCTGATAGCAGGGGCTTAATAGCCTCCCTTAAAGAGGGAGGAGAAAGAAATACATATAATGAGAATTTCTGCAATTCTATTAAGAGTCTTACAAATTAAGGAAGTGTGCAAACCTGTGCTTGAGTATATGGATACACTTATTGATCATGCGTGTTGATGAACACAGACAAACCTGAGCACATCAGCTTCTATTTGAGCAAACCAGCTGGGAGGCAGCTCCATTTCAGAAATAGTGGGTTTATACCTCCAGAGTTTTATGTTATCATGCTTTAATAGGCTGTGAAGAGAATTCAGGAGAAGAGAAGTGTTTGACATAAGGTGGCCAGAAAGAGTGTGAAGTTTCAGAGTCACGGCATCAACCGCAAGCGGGATGTTGAAAGGCAGCCTCTGGAGACCTCTCCAGTTTCAGTGCTGCACCCATTTATTACTGCTGCTCTACTGCTGCTGTTTCTTTTTTTTGGTTTTCTTGGCGTTAACATCTGGCTGCCGCTGCACTTGTTGGTAGCTCATGAGTGTATGCAGAATCTTTTTGCAACTTCTTGACAGGTATAGCTTTTAGATTGTGTTAGATTTTCTAGAAATTGTGCTGTAAGTTATTTGGGGTAACATGTTGAGAGAGGCTTTTAGATTAATTTTCATATTTGCCAGTAGGCTGTAATTTTAAAGAGGAAAAAGAGTTTGTATGTTAGACTGAGGAAAGCTGTGGGTTCATGTAAAAACTTCTATCTGTCATACAGATGCTTGCTTTGGACTCTCTCTGCATAAGTAGTAGCCCGGGGATTTGATGTGGCTTCTGTGTGGGGTCATATTCTTACTTTTTGATTTATTAAAGGTCTGTGTACATATGGAAGCAAACATACTCTGACTGCTTGAACATCTCAGTTGAATTGAAGTGCATAGTTTCAACTTGCTGTGTGTGCCGAATGGAGGGGAAGTGTTGGCAGTAATAGGAATTGTGGGGGAATGGGAGAGCAGAGGTGTGAGGGAGGTCTGGCATCAATATTGGCCTGTCTCGGGTAGTCAGGTTGTGGTTTGCAGACAAGCACAGCTCTGCTGTTTCTAAGAACAGACAATAACTTTAAGAACTTCTACAAAGCACAAATATAATATTCTTCAAATATGTGAAAATGCTAAAGTATTTGCTTAAGTTATTGTTTGCTTTCTGTTACAAATGTAAGTGTTGGGGAAAAAAATAACAATGTGAACATAGATATTAAAAATACCACGTGTAAACTGCGTACGTTGGCATCTTGGTTACCTTGAGCCATTGGTCAAATTGGCACATTGCACCTGCAATTTTGTAATATCTTTGAACAGCTGGATAAGCATATGGCTATAAAACCATTTGAACCAGTGTGCCTGAAATGTAAACTAATACCCTACAGCGAGGGAAGGAGAATGAGCTGGGGGTGACTGGGGTGGTTTAGCAGGAGTTGCTAAATCCGTTGCTGATGGAACAGTAATGTGTGATCGCAGCGTTTCTTGTCTTCTGTGCTGGGGCTTCTCAAAAGGAGTTTTCTTTCTCTATCACTTTGCTTGCAGCTTTCAAAAACTGCTTTTTCATTGAACTGTATGACTGGTTTCATGACTGATTAGATGCTTGTCATTCTGGAAGCATCTGAGAGTGAATCATAGCTAGTCTACAAAATTGAGGCTAGATATAATCTCAGTTATGAATTCTCTATTAGCAGTGATATACGTGGGCACATCACAAATGGAGATGATAGAATTTAATTTCCTATGTTTCCCAAATACTTTCCACTACAGAACCCTACTTTTAACTTAACTTTTTTACTAAACTCTTATCTTAACCTTTCTGGTATGTAACTCGAGTTATATTACTAACAGGGAAAAGAATCTATCCAGAAAATCCCCAAAAATAAACCTCTGAAAAAAAAAATATATTTAATAGGGTTTGGTCCTAGTTGTAAAGTGTCTGAAAACCTGTAATGTATTAGTAACATGTAATATCATTTTTCTCATACCAGTCTTTTATGAGGGATATGCTTTCTACTGCTATTGAATTTGGGAAATTTGCAGAATTCATTGGTATAAGCTAAGATTTCTTTCAGGTTCATATCCAGAATAATCATAGGATACAATTTGGAAGGGACTGCTGGAGGTCACCTGTTTGCCTGTCTCTTGCATACCAAAGTGGAGAAAATGGGCCTGTAGTCAGAAAAGACATAGAGGATAACTTGGATTAAGATTTTAAGGCAGGGAGCCTGGAGATGGGAGGAAAAGAGAGCTTGGACTAGGGCTGGTACTGGGTCGGATGGTAAATGTGAGAGGAACAGAAAAGGAAGATGGAATATCTTGATCAGAGGAGGTAGATGTCACGTGAGGAGCTGGTAGTTAAGGTAAAATTTGGACTTCTTGGATAAAAAGACAGAGACCAGGAACTGAGATGATATTAAAAATGGTGAAGGAGCCACGTGGAAGCTTTATAAGTTAGGAGGGACTGGGAGTCAGGATAATCGTGGGGCAGAAAGAGGGAGGGATTTGTGCAGCCAGTCTGGAGAACAAGCACAAAAGATATTGGAAGGGATTTGGACAGAAATTCGGACAGAAATTTGGACATTACATATGATGGGAAGACAGAACTTTGTCCTTGAGAACTTATTTCCCTCTCCAGAGCCTGAAATTGAACTTCATCAATCAATTTTTCTGGAGAATGTGATTTTTCTCCCTGTTCCTGCCACTCAGTACTGGTCAAGATGCTCTAGTAAGCTCTTCAGTGATGCTAGAAATACTTGAGTTGAGCTCTTGGCTTTGATTTGCAGAAGTGCTGACATTGATATATCTGAAATCAAGGGCAGCTTGCTTTGTACATGAGTTACTTCACATTTTATAGCTCTTTTGGAAATAACACCTGAGGGCTTAGACACGTTCCTGGCAGGTGGTTTCAGTAGTTTCTGCCAGGGCTTACTGCACCTGCAGCAGGTGAGCGTAGTGTTCGCGTGCAGCTGGCTGGTGCAGCACCAGCCAGGTAGCTGAGGGTAATCCACCTCTCGCTGGAGCAGGCTGCTGAATGTTTGATAGCAAGCAGCTCAGATTAGGACCTCCAACTCCTCGATCGGCTAAATGCTGAATAGCCTCAGTGACTACATGTAAAATGAGGACAATGCTTTTTGTGAGACTGGGTTTTGAAATACAGTGCGGTTTGTGGGCCATTAAAGTGCTCTGGTGAGAGCTGCCATGGAGCTTTCCCTCGTGAGCATCAACTGTCTGCAACTCTGCTTTCAGGAGTTTGAGGTGAATAATGCAGCAGGCTCTGCAATTAGTTATTGAACAAGTTGCACATCAGGAAAGAGCGCCCATGGTGTGTGTCGAGTGAGCAGCAGAAGTGAACAAGTCTTTTACTACATAACTGCATGCTGTCATGTCATACGTGTAAGGGATCCCAACTAGGATCACACAGACAGCATTATTCTCTCATTTTACAATTCTGAATGATTATATTGTTCGAACATTGCCTGTAGTATGTCACCTGCAATGTGAGAGACCAGCATCACCGCTCATTCTGCCTTCTGGAGGGACAGAGCCTGGAATCGGGCAGGTGGGCCAGAGCTGCGGAGGCGGACGCCAGAAACACTGAGCGTCCTTTGCACTCCCGGGCTGCCCTGGTGGCAGTCCTCGCCCAGCTTGCTGAGGGAAACGTCCGCCGAGGCCTCCGCTGCTACGGGCTGCCTTGTCCTGCTCTTTTAGGAAGAGGCAACTCCGCTGTCTTTGGAGGAATTCCTTGTCTTTGGGGTGTTCAGTCCCTGCAGTTACCTGCTGTTCGGTTAACCCCATTGTTTTTGCCAGAGTGAATACTGGTAAACAGTGGAAGTGTAAGGACTGTGCAGAAGCATTTCTTGCTTGAAATACTGAATAGATTCTTGTTTGTAAGTTGTTGCTGTTGATACATTTGAGGGATTTGGCGGTCACAGAATGCATAGTGAAAAGCTAGGGTTATTGCCCTTATTTGTGTGTTTTTAATTATTATTTTTTAAATACTTTGTGGGGTTTGAACCGTGAATGGGATTTGACAGCAAACATTATTACAGAACCATGGTTTCTGGATCATTATTTCTTGTTTCATTTCCATGACTAATTAGCTTATTAAAAAAAGTCATTGAAGTCCTAACTTACAGAAAAAACTCTGTTGCATTCGATCCCCCGGTTGCTCTTATAACTCGTATTCACTCGAGCTTTTTCACAAGCCAGGGCAATAGGCCTCTGTTTTAGTTTTGTTTAGAATGGTGTGTAAAAACAAACTAATAACAATGAAACCCCCAAACTGGCAGCTGATTCAAGTTTGCTGTCCAGTAAGCAATTTTGGAAGACTGTGGGCTATACCAGTGTATGATTTGCCTAGGCTGTAAAAGTTAAATACACAGAGAGATGAAATATCAGCATATGGCTCCGCATTAGCAGTCACAAGGATTAGTGGTTAAGCTGGTATATTCTATCTGCTTTACAAATGTTTACTTTGATGTTGATGACAACCGGTGTTATGGAGACATAAGTGCTGTGGATGGCAGTGATCTGGAGCTATGGCCCTGTAAAACAAACCACAGATGTACGTATTTGCTAGCATAGCCAGTCCTAACCTGTGCTGATGGGAACATTCCTTAATTCAAAGGAAAATGAAGTGACTGATGCCATGGGCACTCAGTAGTTTTACCCCTCCGTCTCTGTTTGTAAACATAACCCGTGGTGCTTACATGTTACCTTGCTGTCAGCTGAGAAGGTAGGAAGTAGGTATTTTAAGATGCTCTTGCTTCTGATGGTCAAAGATTCTGACAAATGTCAAAAGTTGAGCAATTGTAAACAAATGACTGCATTGCCCTGTCAGCTGTTCGGTCCTTTGTATCCCGTGTCCTTTGAAAACACAGATCAGCTATTCCTTTGTTCCTTCATGATTTAACATGAGATCATTGCCAGCTGGGATGTAAATTTTTAACCTTTTATATTCAACACGTTCAAGTTTTAGAATTCTTTAAATTGAAGCAAGCCTGGAAGTAAAGTGATACTGATGCTTAAATAAAACTTGCCTTATAGGTTTTGAAATGTTTTGGAATGTTTTCTCATTGACCGAGCACATGAATAAATGAAACATACAGTCTCTTTGTTCTGAAAATACTGGCAGTTCTGTGGCGGAAGGCAGCCTAGAAAGTCGTGCTGTTGTCATGAAAATTCATTCACTGATCATTGTCCATAAAAATCAGTGAAAAAGTTCCACACTTGTAAATGGTCTCTGGATCTAACCTCTCCAAAGTGGGAAGAATGTGATAACTTTGTATTAAGCCATGATGGGTATTTAAGCACCAGAACATTTAATTTTTGCCATGCTGCTTCTCCCAAACGCAGAACTTCTTTGTCATTTGCAAGTCACCTCTGAATAGCATGGTGGTTGGAGAATGATCTCTTGAAGTTACAGATGCAAAATGGAGCTTGTTTTAGAGTCTCTGCGAGTTAGAGACAGTTTTCTGGAATTGTCCGCATTAAATTTTTGTAATTGTAACCATGAGTGTCTACTGTGAATAAAAACAAAAGGATAATTGAAGTATTTCTGGTTGTATTCATCCTGAAACTGAGACATGATTAGCAAGTAATTAATTGCCAGTGTTATGTCTTTGCATGATTTCCACTGGCTGGGTCCCAGAAACAGTGATTTTTCCCAGTGGTGAAAAAGATGAAGGGCTTCTCGCAGCTGTCGAGTTCAAGTGGCAGAGTGCACGGGTTCCTGTGACAAGTCTGAAGGATGACTTGGGGACCTTATCCCGGGTAAGTCTGTAGGGCAAGCACTGCTGGCCTGTTCTGTGTCCACAGAGTTCTCAATGAAGTGGGTTGTGGCCTAAAACTTGAGGTCTGAATAACTAAGCTAATACAAGTTTTTAATAATTTTTTAGTTCTTTCCCTGTTATTTGGATCATTCTATTGAAATAGCAGTTTTCAAATATCCTAAACTTAAGCTTGGTGATATTTGTTAGAGCAGGCTACATGTACCATGTTAAACAACCCCCCCCCCCTTTTTTTTTTTTTGTTGGAAAACATGTTTCATATGTCTGTAGATGCTTCTATATATTTTTTTTCAATATGGACCTCTTCAGACCACTGAAAAGAATCTGCAATGCTAATTGTCTGCTTTATTCCTTCCCATCTTCAGATGAACTGCCTTTGCTTATTAAAACCTGTTTTTCAATCTGTAATATTTGGGAAAATAGATTGTTAATGCATTTGCTAGGATTACTCAACATGTTCAGATGGTAGATGCGTGCAAAGCCCCTGCACTAGACGTGTTTCTTCTTGGAAATTCTTTATCTTGCTTTCACATGCTGCTTATTTTATCTGTTGCTTTACTTTTATTTCATTCCTTCCTGACTGGCCAAAGAAGACACTTCAGTGATTGGTAATAACAGCTCATAGGAGCCTGTTAAATTCTTTGAAGAGTTGTAGTGGACTGTGTCCCAGAGAGTGCATACCTCTCCTGTATTTTTACATCCATTCCACCCTGGGAAATTAATTAATTTGTTCTTGGCACCGGTGCAGTTTTCACTTGCAGGTTTAAATACAAAGGATCAAGTGTATTACAAGTCGTCTCTTGGTTTGTGTTTGACCAAGTATTAGGCTAGATAAATCTGGTGTTCAAGAATCGGTAAAATATGCAAGCGTGAATTGAAGATACTGAAGTCATTTTGTTGGGTCAGCTCTTCATAACTCATGATTGTGGTTTCTGGGTTTTCTGACAGATACCTTTCAGGTGAGATGCAAGATAGGTGGGAGAAGAGACAAAGTTCAGTAATAACCCTTTTTCTTGTGTACTCTAGAGTTTACTGAATAGCTGCACCTGAGCATACAAATGTGCTTGTTAACACTGACAGGTAATCAGTTATGTTGATTACCTTATGTTGATAGAGCTAATTTGGGTTATAAATCTGCTTTCTTGTTCCTGGAGCAGAAAGAAGATGATATTTGATTGTGCTGGTTACACAGGAGAAAGTCTATGAACACTCAGTAGTCCTTCAAGCTTTTTCTTATCCAGATTCTCAGTCTCCAATCCAGTGTTCCTGTTTACTTTGTGATGGTGGTAGCTGGTATTACAGTGAAGTAGGAAAAATACATTTTTTAAATGTTTAATGCCTGATAATGCAGTTGTTTCAGCAATCCTGGCAGTGTGCATGTTCATCTACAATAAATTTATCATAGGTTCTCTGTAGGCAAAGAAATCCTCTGTGTTCATCAACAGCGTGCTGTGCCCAAGAAGTAGTATGGTACGGTATGAGATCGGTGGGTGGGGAAGTGTTCATTTTTCTGAATCAATTACGTGCTCAAGATCAGACTTGTAGGGCTGACTTGTTCGTGATCGATGGAGTGCATATGGAGCTCACAGCATGTTGATTTCTTTGGTATCAGTTGTAGCCACCAAGTACGAATATGATTCCTTTTATATCCTGATGTGATTGACAGGTGTAGTGATATTGTAGTGAAGATTGTTGCAGCTTATGTAATACATCCCTTTTGCCATCTGAATGCTTTCCCTTGTTGCTTCAGGGCAGACAAAATGGCACTAATCGTGGAATAAAAGAAGCTAATTTTTGTTCTAGACCACTGTGTGTAAGATCTTTCTAACCAGTACACCTCCCTAGACTCGTGTCAACTTTTGTTACTAATTTACAATTCCTCTGTGTCCCTTTTCTTGTATTTTCTTCATCTCTTTTGCGGGCTGCTTATTTTATCTGTTGCTTTACTTTTATTTCATTGCTTCTCCTTACCAGGTTAGATCACAGAACGTGCAGATGTAGTTGACAGGGCATTAGATAGATAATGTCATGTCTATTTAGTCAGAATGACATTGTCATCGGTGCTTTGAGAGAGAACAGAAATCTAGCTGTTCTCCAATGGCAGTTTCTTATGGAAGTATAGTGCTTAAAAATAAAATCATACTTCTGAACTGTTGTAATTGTTCAGCTTGCTTCATCTCCATTCAAGTTTGCATACTTACATAAGGAACCAATACCAGTGGCCCAGTCAGGTGGATTTTGAACTTGATAGGGCTCTGTGTGGTTGAGATCTGTTGTATGTCTGGGTTGCTGGTTTAGATTTCAGGCTGTGA
The DNA here is from genome assembly GCA_013399115.1 of Anseranas semipalmata. Lineage (NCBI taxonomy): Eukaryota > Metazoa > Chordata > Aves > Anseriformes > Anseranatidae > Anseranas > Anseranas semipalmata. The sequence continues at coordinate 1,029,293 of VXAA01006133.1, forward strand.
TATGGGGGTGGAGGAGGGAATCCCATTCAGAGCTTGAGAAGCCCTTTACATGCTAAAGATATGTAAGTAGGGAAGTATGGGCTTGCTCTTGATGAACACATAGCAAGAATTCTCCATGAAACAAATGCCAGGATACTTTTGTTTGGTCAGTTGACTTGCTCACGAACACCTCTTATCATTCAAGATAAAATGGGTTTTAATGTGTATGCTTTATGTTGTAAGATACAGCTGCATTTCAGATATGAGGTTAAGAAGTGTGGGGTGGGAGGGCGTGTGTTCATGTACTGTATCATGAGCAGTATTAAACAGCATGGGTTATGCTGTCAGAGTTGGAGTGGCTAACAAATGATGCTTTGGCACATGTGAATTGTTATAGCTGATGCTGATGTTTCTAGATTAAAATACTTATGAGAAAGAAAGCAAAACTGGCTAGATGCTCTGATTTGCCACAAATTGTGAGCTTTGGCCACTTAGCTTAATGGGAAGCTTGTGTAAACATGAGTTGAGTTGCTGGGATTGTGCACGTTCGCTTTTATATTTTGTTTCATATGTTTTTTTTTTAAAGCCAATTCTTGTCTATACAGAGCTGGTGTTTCAAGGCAACATTCAGTGCATCTCCAGCACGCACTCTGGGGTTCTTGAGTGTCAAACTAAATTTGTCTGTTGCATAAATTGGGAGACAAAAAAACTACCCAGAAATATGAGTTCTGCAGAGTGAGCAGCGTGTTGAAAGTCTTCTGAGCTTCAGATCAGGCCACTAAAGATACATTTCAGCTGTAATTGTTAGTGACAGAGAAATATAAATGGGCCCTTTCTGCTTGCTCTTCTCACATGAGACAGTCGGCCTTCATATGAAAGAGTCTGTATGAGCTTCACTTGTTAATTTTTTTCCTCTGCCTTCTGCCTAAGAATAAAACCCTAAATTTCAGTACTGGCATTGTGAAAATTGTTAGATTCGTTCAGTTACAGTGAATACTCTTCCTGTGTCGTCTTTATTGAGAAAGAAGAGAGGGGACGGATAGAAAACTGTTGTTTATATCTATATTCCCTGATTACTCTCATTGGCATGCCAAATATCTAATGAAAAACTGCCTTGTCATTTGTTTATTTATTTATTGAATGAAGCCTGGTCTGCTGGTGTGATCTTACGGTTCCATAGTGCTAGGCTAATGTTCTATAAATGGCATTCATTTCAAGCTCTGTCTTGGCATCATTAACCCCACCTGTAGGATTAATGCAAGATTTTATTAGCTTCCCCTCCTCCCTTTTGCCTTTAGTATTAATTTACACAGTAGTACTGGATTCTTATTGTGTTCAACAGGGAAAAAAGCTGTTATTTTGCAAAGGAGACCCCCAAACAGCACTACTAACCAGCGTTATGAAATTGTTACCTAACAGCCTCAATTAGCACAACATACAAAATGCTGATCAAATGCAGGAAAAGATGGACTGGCTTAGCCTTGAATTCGCTGCTGCTGCTGTGTTGTGGTGACAGGGGGATTCACCTGGCAGATCTGCCAGGCAGCTGAGGCTCAAATGGTTAAAGAATAAATTTGCAGTTTTAATCTTTTTCAGGGGAAAAAAAAGAACCTTTGGAACCAAGGTAGTAATTAGTTTGAAGCAGCGCAGATTAGCCCCACTTACAGTGGAATTTAATTATTTGGAAGCAATTAAATTAACAGACAGCCTGCTGAGCTTGGGTGGGGGGAGGGTTGAGAACAGGGTTTTGTGCCCAAATCCAGTAGTTAACGTGCTCTCTGCTTTGGGGTTTCAGTGAAAGAAGCGTGTAGCTTTCACGTTGTCATTTGTCACCCTCGGAAGGCGGCAGGCGTTCTGGCTGCCCGGCCACTGGCACGGGGGGGTGGTGGGATGGGGGGGCTGTTCCCACCTGCTGCCACGAGCAGGGGCTGCCCGAGGGCCGCCTTAGGGTGCCTACGGCTGCTTCTGGCTCGCTGCCTGGCTGCTGGCTGAAGTAAGCAAGATAATATAGTTACTCGAAACACCTTGTGCTGGGGGTGAGGGGGCTTAAGGGCAGTCATATCCCTCCCCTCACCCCCCAAACCAATGTTGCCGTTGTTGCTGTTGGGATTTGGCATGTGAAGTGTAGTGCATTGTATCTCCAGCGCGTGCATTTCAAACCACCTTATTGTCTCGAGCTCTGAAGAATCCCTTGGATGTATGGGACTTCGCTGTTTTTCTGCTGGGACAACAGCTTTGCGTTTGGCAGTTTTAGTAAAGAGTAATAAGATTTTCAGATATAGTCAGATATGTCTGTGGAATGTAGTTTGGGCACATACTTTAAAAGGAGGAATATAAGTTCAGATTTGTGTGTTTCCAGTGCTAGGCCATTTTTAAAAACACTTTAATTCACTGATAATCTTTTCAAATTTCTCTTGCCGTATTTTCACTAAGCAAATTAACGGTGTATAATCAGTCAGACAGCCAGATTGTGGCAAAACAGTCAGCAAATGGGCCCAAAGAGCTCTAGTCATCCGGAAGTTATTATGAAACCCTCTGCATTCTGGTGGCCGCAAGAATGAAGCTGGAATGTAAGCTGAATGTGAAAGAGCAGAGCCCAGCTGGCCCTGCTCCTCCTCGGAAACTTGCTGCGCTGTTTGGAACACGGAACGCAACCTCGCCGGGGAGTGGTGACCGCAGCCTTCCTCCTCAGCCTCCCGGTGTCTGGGGGGAAAGGCAAACAAGGCTCTTCCAGACAGCTTTCATCTTCTGGGCTGGGTCTGAACGAGGAACTGGTAATCCTATGACCTCTCTCTGTTATTCTCCATTTTCCTTGGAGGGAAAGGACCAGGACCCTTGGGATGCACCTTTTTAATGCCTGTGGATTATGTTGCAGAATCTGTCTGGGTTGCTGCTTAATTTTGTAGCAGCCTCCTTACAGCAGTATGGGCGCTGCTTCCAGTGCCAGGTGGTGGAGCTTTGACCCGATGGACTTTATTCTAAGTGCAGCCATAAGTAGACAAAAGCCACGTTTGCAGGCTTTTTCTTTCCTAGCTACAAATAAATCTACTCTGCAATTTGTTCATTTTGCTGTGAATGAAAGAGTGGATGTTTTGATTTGAAAAGGGAATCTTGTTTACGAGCCAGAGTCCGACCAAGCTGCGGGAGGAACGCCTGCTGAGGAAGCAGCACAGCCCCTCTTGCAGGAGGGAGCTCCGGGGCGGCGAGCAATAACCCTGGCAGCGTTTTGTGCCACTGACAAGTGCGCGTGTATTTTTAGAAGGGCTTCCAAAGGGCAGCCTGCTGTGTGTCGGTTTGTTTATGGTCCCATGTTGTGCAAAACACGGTATTTTCCCAGCTCAGCCCTCCTCCTGTTTGAAGTTCACAGCCTGCCTTTATCTGCCCCCCTGTGAACCACTGACTGGCACAGCAAACGGGAGGCTGGGAGATGACAGAGCTGTCTCTCCGCCTCAGTTTCCATCTAAATGGCATCAAACGGCAATTGCTTTCGTTTTGCACTGCAGAAAGAGCAAGATACAGAGTTAGGGTTTGCTTTTCCCTGGGGTGGTGTGGGTGGGACTGATGGAACAGAGCCAGAAGAATTTGGCAACGTAGCGGACTGTAAAGGGAATAATCTGTTTCTTCTGATGATGGATGGCACTTAGAAGGCAGCTGAGCCTGAAAGCCATTTCTCATGCTAAGACTCTGTGATGTGCAGGTCAGCATTTGAGCAAATGCGAGCCTTTAAGTGCAAGCTAATAGCTTGGCAGGTTGTGCCTGACAAGCAGCGAGCAGTTCGGGTTTAGTTCCTGGGCATGTGTGGGGTTTTTCTGCTTTTTTCTTTTCTTATCTTTTTGGGGTGGGTTGCAGCATCTAGTAATTTTAATGTTTTTCTAATTGCATGATGATTTGTTGCAAAGTTCAGAAGTACCTTAAAGAAGACTCAGCTAATAAGGAAATCCATTTTTGTTCCTAAATATAGTAAATTGCTCTAATGTCTAGAGAGTAATTCTATTTAACTGCTGTTAAAATACAGGATAAAAGACACATTTCAGCTCATTACTACAGGTGTGCAGGTGTTAAAATACTGGTCCCTCATTTTTCTCAGGGCCCTCAATTCTAGCAAGTTGGCAGCCAGCTGGGAAAGAGCATCTTTGTGCGTCGCGTTAAAGAACCGGCGCAGAACCCTGACAGCGAGCGCAGGGGAGAGCAGCCCCATCCGGCCAGGTAACGGCTGTAAGGGCGCTTCCAGCCTCATCTGACAGGCAAGGCCGAGCTCCGGGAGAGCCGACAGTGCTGTGTTTGCCTCTGGTTTTGTGAAGAGAATTCTGTCTGGAATATTGCTTGAGGAAAGGCTTGCCAAATGCCGAATTCACCCTCCGAGTTTCAGTGCTGTCTCTTGAAGAAATCTAAACTTTGAAAAGCTGCTTTTATTTGGAGTTGGAGTGTTAAGATGAAAGAAGGTTTTTGTATTGAATAGCCAATCAATGATATACTATCTATATAAACAAGAATGTCCCAAAACATTCATGCCCCATTATAAAATTTCGATTTTTCTATTAGGAGATAAAGCCGTAAGACTTAGTCACTAGCATGCATGTTATCTACTGCTCTGAATGCAGGAAATTGTCATCTTTAAACTGTTTTTGATAATGTTAAGAGCTGTACTTTGTTCTGTTTAAAGGATTAGGCTTTGATAACTGTTCTTGCCACGACAATGCAAAGTATTAGTTAAAACCTGTTGACTGCACAAATAGGCTTTGTGAAGTTGCATTCTTTAAGCAGCAGCAGCTTGACATTAAGTACATTTATTTTAGTGTTTGAAACTCACTGTTATCCACTTATCTGTGCTGCTTGGTTTTTATTTGTTCATCATGAAGCTGGAGTTTGATTTTACAAGAATGTATTGACACAATTATGAATGCAACTTTTTCATCTTTATTGTTACAAAAGTTCTGATAGCCAATATATATTTTTAAATACTTTTTATATTGGACATAATAACAACATAGACACATGTTTGTATCTTCATACAAATGTCCACTATATGCAGTTTTCATAAGAATATTTAAGATTAGCAATTGCCCTTAAAGCATTTAGGAACAAACTCTTACCAGCCATGAAGATGCACAGGGTGCTTGTAGAATGAACTCAAAACAACAGCATATGGTGGCTATTAGTTAGCACATCAGTTCAGTACAGGGTAGGAATCTGTTTCAAATTCCTCATTCTACTTTTTATGTGATTGCAGGAATTGCCCATGTCCCAGGAGGAGTTAAGTATTTTTGTGGTCCTGGGAAGTAGTTTTTTCCTGGTTCTTAATTCTGAATTTACAAAACATGTTCCCGCTTCTTTGTTTATCCGTATCTGGATGTTACGAGGACAACTAAGTAAATGTTGCAAGGTATTTGTATCCTGTTGTAACTGTGATCCTATGAAATCTTGTGATAAGAGTCAGGTGTCTGCGTACAAAAACAGTTGTCTTTATCCTCAAGTATTTGTTCAGCAGAAGTTGGAGAACAGTGGCTGACATCACTTAGCCTGAAAGAGCCAATTTAACTTAATGCCAGATGCAGTGTAAGGTGTTGACTGCACAGTTATTCAGGATAGGATATCCAGTTAGTAATTGAATATGCTGGTGTGATTTAATCAAATAATGTAAAAATAAGTCCCCAGAATCAGGGGACTGCCAACCTTATTTATTAGAGCCTTGGTCATTCTTATCTCCAGAAATGTATTGATCAGATGGACGCATTAGGCATTTAGAGATAATTCAATAACTGATCTCTGTAGGAGAGATCAGGAAAAAGTATATAGGTATGAATAGCTTTTGTGTAGGTCTGGTATGCCTGTGGTGGGAAATTATCAACTCTGGAAACTTAACTGATTTATGGGAAATAAATGGTAAATAATAACTGATGAACAGACAGTAGGCTGCTTACAATATGGATGTCAACCTCCACAGAATGTAGAAATAATGAACATATTCCTATTTTGTGTGCAAAATTGTGTTCTCATATAAAAAAAAATTCGACTGTATTCACCAAGTTCGGGATGACCCTTGGCAAAATCTTTTTTCTTTCCCTCTGCACCTGAAAGACATAGTGAGACTGCCAAGTTTTAAGGAAGACAGCAACAGATGCATGATGCTATATATAATTTCTATTCAATTCAAGTTTACTAAAATCTTTAGAATTTCCCTCTGATTTTTAGAGAGAGAACAAATCCAATACCAGGAGAAGGGAATATGACAAGTTTATACCTCACTTCCATAACTGGTTTTCGTGATTATACCTTTTGTTAAATTGATGCTCCAGACTTTGACTGACTTTTTGCTAATATTGTGAAGTTTCCTTATCAGGCAGTTATGCAAAGCTGTATTATCTGATTAAGCAATAAGGCGGCATGAGGCATGCAGTTTCCTACCAACAGCTCGCTTGGCATTGCTGTACCATTACTTAGTGTGATTGGGTGTGCCAGTGTTGCCCTCATTTTATAAATGAAAGGGATGTTGGCTACCAACTTCTGCCAAGTCCAAATTTAGCCAAATGTTACCGAAGGATTATGAACATAACTGTTTCATCTTGCGTTTGCACCTAATTCTTTCTGCAGATGTTTAATATTGTTTCAGATACGAGATATGAATCGGGTAAGAAGCTGAGTGCGCCTATTGCTTGGAAATAGTCCTCATTTTCCTTCTGCAGTGTCTCGGTGTGGCTGGCATTTTTCCTGGCCGCAGCTGTGTGTGCTGGGATGTGGCTGTGTGTGTGCCTGCATTCTGAATTTGGCAGTCCCAAGCCATTTTTCCTGTACGTACCAGTTTTTTTTCCAAGGTAAAGCCCCCATTTTTCACCAGTCACAGAATAGAGTGAGAGAGTGCCTGATCCAGACTTTCTTGACGAGGAGTGCCCATTTCTACCTACTTCTATCCATAATAGATTTAGAACAGGAGAAAGCTGTAAGTCTGTGTAGTTATACTAATTTACTTTGAGATCTCAGTAGGGACAAAAAAAAAAAAAAACTAGCCTAGACTGCCACTATTACTTTGTGTTAGACCAGTATAATCTGATAGCTGTCTTGGGAGAAGGAAAAAGAAAGTTTTCATTGAGCAAAGTACTTTATGCCTAAATCATAAAGAGACTTGGGATTTCTTCAAAATAGTTGGCACTAGCCAGAATACTTCTTTGCACAGAACCTTTCGGAGTGATAAGTGGTTTTGAGTTGAAGGAGACCTTACTTACCCCCTAAATCCAGAGGCTTTATACTGGAAACTTTGTAGTCAGTCGACAATATCTTAATGAGTATTTTTGGTAATGCAGGTGAAGTAACTCATTATTCCTTAATTCTGGAAGAAGATTGTTTCCGTGGTGGTGGTGTTGAGTTTTTGTCATCTGTGCTACAGTTTATTCAATTACCTGATTATTTAATAGTTGTAGGTAGATATAAAGCCTCAAATCACTTCATCGGTTAGACTGCCTGCTAGTTTATTGTTGCAGGGCTGCTAATGTGGTTAAGTGCTCTGTAGTGCTAGCAGTGGCTGAAAATGTATTAAATGGCTGAGGAGGTAGGCATAACTTTGGCAAAGGAAGCCAGAAATTAAAGTTGATTGCCATAGAGTATCTTCCTAAGCTGCTACGTGTGGCAGGATTTCCTTTCACTGGTGTTTTCAGCCAGCTGAAATAAGGGATGCTAATTCTAGGTTGCCTGGACTCCTTACTGAAAGGACTGCATGCAGTGTTCTGCCTGGCGGAGAGCTCTGAGAAAACCAGTGGGCAGGGTCGAGTCCAAGTCAGGGAGAGCTTGGTAAAGATGCGGCCAGACCCCATGGCCAGCGTTACCAGACTGGCCTGCAGCAGAGGAGGGACAGATGGCTTGAAATATTGCATGGGATAAATGGATCCCAAGTAGCAAAGGTACAGACTTGTGCAGGACAGGGTTATGGAAGATGAGTGCTGTGCACCATAGATGTTGCTCACCAAACCTAACTAATGCCTGGTAAAGACAGGGGGGGAAAAAGGGGAAAAAAAAAAAATTCTTCTTTCTGTGTGTATAAATATGAATCAGAAGAAGCTGCAAAATTATAATTTTCTTCCAAATAACTATGCTAACTTGTGATCTACATTATACTCTTGTATATACTGATATTTTGTCTGGTTTCTGGCCGCACCTAGAAGAGACACCATTTAGTGCTGCGTTCCTGCTGATTATCATAGATGTCTCCCCATGTAGTACCGGGAATAATAGCAAGAAACTGAAAAAAAATCATTTTCTTATCAGAGTAATTACTGTTACTCTAACCTCACCAGGTAATGTGGTTTAAATTTAGCGTTTGACTCTCCCAAATTTCTTGTCTTACCTGTCACAGATAAAATTATCTTGTTTCAGTGCTAGAGGTCCTCTGTCCTTATGGAAATAAAGGCTGGGATTTGCTTTCTCTTTTTGTAAAGGGAAGGTTTAGAAGTGTAATTTCAAGAGTACTTTAATACCTGAATTTTGTAGCCATGGATTTTCATGGACTCAAGTGTCCAAACAAAGAATCTGAGGGCTTGCCCAATGTGCAGAGCTCTTAGAAACCCCGTGCTGCTGTATCAGGATGTCCAGCTATTAGCAGCAGCGAAGAGGACAAGTGAAATATTCCCTCTCTTTCTCAAGGCTGCATACCCGCTGTAATGAGAACTCCATGCATTATGAAACATGAAATCCCACGGTTGGTAACAAAAAAATAGGCTGCTATTCCAGTTTGGCATCTCTTCTGGAATTTCTTTAAAGGTTTAGGTAATAAAAGATCTATGCTTGTGTGATTGGAGTTGCTTGGGGGTAAATTGGAAGTGAAAATGTATCGGGTGTTAATTCAAAGCGAAATAGCTCTATGTGCAGCAAAGTTACTTGACTAGGCACTTGTTTTGAGCCATCAATTATTCTTCCTGTTGCTACGCACTGAGATTTTGATAACTATGGAACAACTCTTTTGTCATTTTTACAGTCTGAGGAGAGAAACACCTTCCAAACCCAGTAGCTTTTTTGTCTGACAAGGCTGTTCTGAAAATGATCAGGAATAGAGGGAGGAGAGAGGTGAAGCAATGGAGCACTGCTACAACCATGAAGGCGTCATGAACCCTCATCCCCCTCTAGCATTAGCAATATTCCTCTGTTCTTAAAAGTAATTAGCAGCCTGAAGTTTGCAGTCACGGTATGTTTGTTTCCATTTTTGTAAAAGGTGCACAAGTCTTCTGTGACTAGCTTAAAAGAAGTTTATTAGGGTCCAGTATCATCAAGGTGAAATCAATCTTGGCAGCTGCATCTGGGCAGGAATTCGTATTTGAAGTCTCCCTGATGGCATGTTTCATACTGTTTAGTTACTAGAGCTTTGTGTTCTGCCAACAAATGTGAAGTTTATATTCCAAACTGTTTTTGATTTTTTTTTTTTTTTTTTTTAAGCAGAAAAATGGTAGTGTTATTGTTTCATAATGGATTGGCAGATTTTATTGATGGTAATTTTCTGGTATGCAGGTACTGTGGCCACTTCATTTCTGACATGTATATTATGGCATATTTGACAATGTTGGGAACCAAGGAATTCAAATTAAATTTAGTGCACTGCTTGTTTCTCTCAAAATCCAGTTTTGGTCTCTGTCAGCCTTATGTAAGAGGTGTTAAATAAAACAGGTGAGCTACAGCAGATGGTACCGCTGACTGTGCTGACATTCAGAAGATGTGTGCTCCTGCTCCAGGAGTCTTAGCTGGGCCAACTACTTTTTAAACTACATTTATTTGAGTTCTTTTGTTGTTGTTTAGTGTCCTCCAGAAGCTACCAGTAACTTTTTCAGACCCATTCAGGTGATTGTGAGCTGTTCTGATGCTCGTGGTTGTATCAGCATTTGTCCGCACCAGGAAAGTTTTGAGGCCTTACCAATCACCTACGTCTGCAATAATTGCTCTCTAAGGAGCTCTCTAAGTCTTCTGTGCCACGTGTGAGTCTGGACTGCATGTGTCATCAGTCTCAACTGTTTGCAGGAGGTGCTGAATGCTGTAACACTAGTAGAGAGAGCGAGGTGAAATGTAAGTGATGGAGTAGGTGATCTTTGCTTTGCCTATATCTTAATGAAATTTGGTTCTAAAGTACAGTCTTAACCATGATATATGCCTGCAGACAAAGTTGTTGAGAAACTGGGTGTCTGTAGAAAAGATCCATTAAAAATGAGGAAAAGGTTGGCAATTAGGGACTTTATACTTATCAGAAACAAAAAGAGAAGTGCCTGGGCTCTATTGGAAAATAGCGGATAGTAACACATGCTCATTTGGAGGGAGGCACGTAACAGGAGTCACTCACCAAACCAGATGCTGGATAACTCTCTTCAGAGGCGAGGCATATGTTTTCAAGTGTGAGGACGATTAATCTGTTTAACAAACTACCCTTTGGGAACAGCACTAAAGCCATCATTTGAAATGTTTAAATTGAAACTGGAAGTTCTTGCTTTAGCTTTTCAGATGTGGAGATTTTCACTAGGTGGAATTTAATGGCCTTGGACAGCTACAACAGGTAATCTTGGCCCTTAAATCTCAGAATACTCTCACTTCCTAGCCTTGTTTTGTGGTGTGGTGCTGACAGCTGCATGTGGAACTGTCTCCTCTGCTGAAGTGTTTTTTGCTAAGATATGATGTGATCTCAAGGTCCAGAAATAAGCTCCCCAAAACACTTTAACTGCTCTCTCGTTGGACATTGCAGAAGCTTCTGCTGTCTTAGTGAACACCTTTAATAGGTAGCTTCACTTTGATTTGTGCTTCTTGCTTTTGTCATTTTGTTCAAAACTCAATCTCCTGTGTTGTTATTTGAGGAAAAAGCCATTTTTTAGCATCATGGCAGGTACAGATTGATTTTGTTCTTTTTCCTGTCCTGATAAGCCATACTAAAAGGAAGGTTTGGCATTTAAGTTACTGGTATTGTAACTTTATGCTATTTATGGCTTCAGGCTATACCCAGAACTATTTTGATGTCCTCCCCAATGCATTGGGATAAACCTCTAGTAGGGCACTCTGTCTTCTTTATTCTTAGTATTGTGGGCACTCCTCATACTTGTGGGGTTGAAAACACAACTATGTTTTTACACAGGACTAGGGCAATCCAGGGGATGGAACACTTTACTTATTTTTTTTGTGTAGTGGATCCATTTCATTCCCCACTGTATGTTGTAGTAAAAAGTTGATCTAAAAAGTTCTAGAATGTTGTCATTGTTTAAATTAGCATGGTTTGGCTTTAACATGCAAACTGCCAAGGTAGGTGTGTTAACTGTGGTCCGGTGCCCCGCCTAGAGGCAGAATGATCACTGTGATAGTGAATGGTCTTTGAAAAACTGTTTAATTTTTTTTTCCATTTTACTTTGTATGTTTGCGTGTGTGTGTGTGTGTAGCACACAATACTTCTTTCTGATCAGTAAGTCAAAGACTTCTTGGACCAAAGATAATTTCTGTAGTGCTTAAGTGAACTTAGTGGCCATTTTGCTCCCATAGGTTTGGCCAGACACTTTTTAAGTACTTGAGAGTTTTGAGCGTACAAAAAGCTTAAGCTTTTATCAGTGTACAAGTTAGAAACTCTGTGTGTAAAAGTACTGAGTGCACAAGGGGCACTTATTATAATGCTATTGATACAGTTGCCAAACATCAGTACTGAGCTGTTTCTTTCAGCGTGTAGGTTTAAATTGGCTGCTTAAGGGGTTTGGAATATATTCTGCTGATTTCTCAGGAGCCAGCTACCTGATTAGTGGACATCCGTTCAATATTTTAGCATAGTAGTTGAAATAGTTATTGTATGATCCTAGCTGTCTATTCTTTAGAGCTTTTGAAAAATATTGCTGCTGCTTTTTTTTTTTTTTTAAATCCTAAACTGTGTTCCTGTTATAAATCATTGACGTAGGGGGAAAAGAGGCTCAGCAATCTCACTAGTTACATGCATTGTTAAATGCTGTGTTACTTCCAGAAAAATGACAGGTTGCTGCAGGAATACCTCTGAAGGGGCTTCTCAAAAGGAAATTGAGCACAACAATGTAAACTGAGTGTCATTCCATGGGATAGGAAATCTAGAGAATAACTGAATTTTGAGAATACAGAGGTATTTCAGTAGTTGTTCAGATTGCATTAAAAATCAAAGCAGTGATAATTTTTTCCACTTGTGCACCATAAAAAGTGAACAGTTGTACTGTTTTTTTAAAATACACACCATCTCTTTGTAAGCTTTGCTGTTTGGTTTGCTGTTTTAACAAAATTCAGTTAGCCCACAAATAAAGCCCCCAAAATTATAAAACTGGGAAAAGCTGGCATAGATGTGCTTCCGGAATGAGTGGAACAACCACACTTCTGGTTTGTACAGAGAGATTTCCTTTCCAAAAAGGAGGGAGCAGAGAAACAGGTTTGTGAAATAGTTTTGGAAGGCGTTTGATATGTGAGCAGACATACCTTGAAGCTTTAGATAGCAAGTACCTTAGAAAAAGGGAAGGATCTAATAGAGGCTATAGTAAATGCCAAGGTTGGACACTATGCTGCTGTTATTGATCCGTTGTTCACAATGGATGTAGTAGATGTGGGAAAGGAGGGGAGGTTGGATAGCATGGGTAATATGCAAAAGCGGCTAACTTAAAATCCCTTATCTTAGAAATGTTACTCAGAATGGTTATATTGAATGAGACAACTTTCTGTATTATACAATAAGAGAGCCTCAAAAGCTTACCTTGTAGATTTTTTTTCCGTGTTTCCACCTTTTCTGGTACAATTCAATACACTGCCGGTTTTAACTGTTATCACTTGAATGGAATTTTCACAGTAGCAGTCCTGACATGTCTATCTTTTATATGATCACAAAGTTGCTGTTTCTTGCAATAAATCTCTTGTTCAAATCTCCCCACCATTTGGTTTATGTTTGCATCCATAAAGAATATCCTGCTTTAGTATGATTATTTATGGTAGTGGTATAAATTTGATACATAAGGGTGTCCTTGGGATTCTGTTTTTTTACGGGTCTGTCTTTAGAAAACCCATTTTGACACATGTTCAGTAATGGCTAAAACTGTGATAATTTCCTCCTACAGAGAGCAAATGAGAAGTACTTTTCAAGATATCTTTATAGTGATGATTAAAATGTTTGTGTTAATCACCTAAAGTTTTGTTAATAATCGTTATTTGGTAATAAGGAAAAAAAATCACTTCTTGGACTTAGGAGTCTGATATAAGTTATTGTTAGCTAGAGGAAAAGGCTCTCATCAACTTCTCCCCATGCCCCAGCTACCTGTCAGGGAAGCTTAACTGTTAACCAGGGGCTTTAACGACTTCAGATGACATCCAAGGCATTTCCCACTTAGGGAAACTGATAACCTGCAGAGCCTTTGATGCGAGCTGACAAGAGGGCTTCATGTTTCATTCCGCCTTGCTGAGATAAATCAAAGAGTCTTCGCTTTGTTCACCCAACAGTCTTGCTCAGGGCTGATGCTCTGTTCGGAGTTCTGTAGGAGGTGCAGAAAAACCTTTGCTGTTGCCCTGGTAATAGGAGATTGAGGTATGGATGTGTGCATGATCTTGAGTTTTAAGAGGAAAGTGTTTTATTACAGAATAGAAAATAATTGGATCAAATGAGGGTAGGCTATCTTTCCTTCATTTAGCTTCCAATATTGATATCATTAATGTCTTGATATCAGCTCTTGTAGTTTTTACAGTTCATTTTCTGCTGGACTAGCTTCTAACTAACTGGGGGAAGTTTGACTTAACTCAATAGCCAGTAAAGTAAGTGATAATTCTGCTATGATGTTCTGAAGCTTAGTTGACCAGTTTTTAAGTTTCTGATTTTATCTTTTTCTAGTCTATACTATATATCTCATATTCTGGTTTTCCTGAATGTGTGTATATGTGTTTTTCCAATTGGGCTACATTTCTCTTGTTTTTGACTACATGGTCCTTACTGTGCATTAACAAAAGGCCAACTGCATTTTTGCATTTAAATTCTGGGTTTAGTATACCAGTGGTCCAGGTCTTTATGAAGAACTGCCTGTTTACTGTAGGGCTGTGTGCATATATACAGCCTCTTCATAACACATTAAAAAATGCTATCCAGGTTTTCCTCTATGAGACAGAAAAGAGGTATGGCTTTGTGTCTGTCTGTTTCTAAAAAGTGTTTGCTTTCCACTGCAGGGTTAGGTTGGTCTTAATCTGAAATCAGAAAAATACAGAGATCAGTTTGTTGTTGTTGTTGTTGAAGTAATTATTTCCTGGAGAAGTGAATGCAGCCATAGAAGGCAAAGCTCTGATAAATTTCTGCAGAGCTGTCGGAGGGAGCTTGTGTTGGGTCAGGAGAAAATAATCCCCTTTGAATTGGTTCCCCTATTATCCCCTTGGAGCTGGGCTTGGATGGATGGGGTTTCACTGTGCCCGGCTCTAGTGGCTATATCACAGTCACATCACCAGCCATCCCACCCTGTTCTGTGGAAATCCTCAGCAGTGATTTCACTTGGGAAGGTTAGTACAGCTGGATTTTGGCAACCAAAATTAATGTTTGAATAGAGGAGCTCTATTACCAGTTTGTAGTGTTTTACTGTGTATTTATATGCTTTGTAAAATCCCAAAAAACCAAAATGTTTTTTCCTACTTGGCAATTGTGCTTTTGGTCATTACATATGCACATAAAGATTGCCCAGACATAACTTGTTATAATGAAATATTGGTCCTCATGAAAGCAAATGCCATATTGTGTCTAACAGAATTCATGAAACAGTAGCAAGACTGTAATTCTGTAGTACAACCTCAATTTTACTCATACCAATTTTTTTTAGTAAGGCTGTATTACAGTGTGCCTCTGGGTATGAAAAGGCAATGCACATCATAAAGAATATCAAGCAGCAGCCTGGAGAAAAGCAAAAATGAAATGTCCAAATGAGTCCATCAGGCTTCAAGCTTCTGTAACACTCAGTGGGAAAGTGAATGGCTACAGGCTTGAACCTAAGTGTGTTTGAAGCAGATGCACCTGTAATATGCAAATAAGAAGGGATGTCCTTTTCTTTCTTTATTGCTAATTATACATGTTTCATAATCATAAAGGGTAGCAAATGGAAGCATACCTTATAGGTTTTTGTTGGGTTTGGAAAAGGATTGATTCAAACCCTAACCTGGCGAGAAGGTACTGATGGGCTGAAGTGATGATAGGATCGAAATTCGTTGCTTCGGAGGCTACGGAGTAGCAGTGTAGGTTCTGAGAATATGATGGTTGCTCCTTCATACAGCCAATATTGGATTTGGACCTTTTTACAATATAATTGTGTTTAGAGATCATCTAGAAACAGTATCTTCCCCTATTTAGTCAAGTGTTTGCCAAGCCTGATATCACGAGGACTCCATCACACAATACAATCTGATATTGTAGTTGTGTTTAATTGGAATTGTTAAATGGCTATTGCAACTCCAGCAGTAGCAGTCTGTTGCAGAGCACAAAATGCAAGGTACTTGTAGCAATTGCATCTGGAAATTGTGGATTACCGCAGACATCAGTGTCCCATCGTCAGTCAGTATAAGTTGTGGTTTCTGTCCTCTCAGCAGAGAGAGGTTTTAACCAAGAAAGCAAAGGAGGGAAAAAGAAAAGATGTCTGGCAGCTTGTAAAACTGTCTTTTAATCTGTGCTTCTCTGAACATCTGCCCTCACATTTGCCATGGGATTATTGACTAGATATATAGAATGTTAAAAGACTGTTATGTGGAGTGTTGTGTTTCTTGTATGTATGCTCTGGACTTTACTTTGCTTGAAACTTTTGCCAGAGATGTTTAAATTAATCCTATGAACAGTTTTGATTCAGGGATAATTTCTAAGCTTCTTATCTAAAAGTGTTTTATCAATCTAAATAATACATTTTTTCACCATGACTTAGGCTTATCCTTGCTTTATGTAATGTGATTTGCAAAACAAGAAGTTGGAGTGTATCTAGCTTTAGGTCACTGATTACAGCTAAACAGGCTTTTGTAGTGGAATGTGTTCAGCAAATTAAAATCTGAGAGCTTTTAAGAATTCAGATCAAAATTGAACTTACCCATCTTATAGTTTAATAAAAAAAAAAAGACAATACTTTCATCTGATGTGGCTGAGAAATCCATCTTAAATACTTTAAAAGGATAATTGTTCTACTCGCTTCTTGCTAAAGGAGTTCTTGCACTGTGAAAGTACCTATACAATATCTTTATTCTGGATTAAAATATGCAGCAAATCAATTATCACAATATGTAGTCTAGTCTAGTAACTGATAATTAAATGCAGTTCTGTAGTTTGGCAGTCTTGTTTTTTGTATTGCCTCCCTCTCCTTTTCCTGGATACAGTATTCTTAATTACATTTAAAACATATCTGAAGATTGAGATTCCATCTTACATCATATAAATAAATGCTGAAATGTTTCTTAATTTAAACAGTAGATTGCCTACGTGGTTTGTCATGTCAACTGTTTTTCACCACCTGCGTCTAATAGCAATTAGACTTTATCTTAGAGGAAAGGCAATGTCTCTATGGCCAGGGCAATCTGAAATAATGCCAAGGAAGTTGTTAGGAATGCTGGCAGTGTTGAAACCCCAGTGCTCCCACCACTGCACCGTGCAACTTCTTGTTTTGCCCTTCTTTTTCTTTCCTGGATCACTCCTGAAAAGTGGGATGAAACATCCAGGTTGAAGCTGGGTGGTGCTTCTAAAGTCTCCCTATGTCTTGTGTCAACCAAGCCAGTTTTGTTTAAGGTGTGGGCAGACTTCTGTACGTGATGCTGTTGCAATATTGGTATAATCCTAGGAGTTGCAGTGAAGCTTGTGATCTTCATTCCTTGCATTGCTTCCATCCGCAAGGGCGGTCACAGTTCACATCATGCCTTTGGTTGGACGCCCCTAGCCTGTAATTAAGGACAAAATAGATTTAGGCAGCAGTAGATTATAATGTTGTGACTAGCTCATGGACTGTAGTCAAGAGCAGAGCAATAAAAAGGACCTTTAAAAGGTGTGATCACAGTAGAGAAGTATGATTATAATTTCCAAAGTCTTATTTACTGGATACCTGGCACTTTTTTTCTCTTGCATATCATTTTTAATGACACAGTCACAGCAAAAAAAATGTAGAGAATGAGAAATGATATTTTATAAACCGTTGGGTTCTGCACGTGGAACGAATGCTGGAGGTAGCATGTAGTGTGCTTCGGCCTTTACGGGGTAGCACAGGTGGGGCGGTCAGCAGTGCTTGCAAGTGTAGGTCTGTGAAATAGTAATAAACAGGAAACTTCTCAGAAAATGCAAAAGGGGATGCAATGACTTAAAATCACTGGAACCTAATGTGCAAGAGACTCTGAAAGCTCAGCTTCATTTTTTTTTTAAAGCCTTACTTCCAAGCGATGTGCTGCAGAGTATCTGGAAGGCCACGTATGTTCTGGAGGTGTCGTTGTAACTGAGAGAGGAATCCTGCAGGACAAAATCACTTCATTTGTTTTTCTTTAAGTGGTGCTCTGTATGTTTTGGTTGTAATCACCACAACTTCCTTTTGTACTTGTCAAGTGAACACCTGACAGGTATTCATGTGCAGATGGCAGGGGCTAATCTCTGAACCCTGCCGATCCTTAGCAGTTGCTTGAGCGTCAGTGTACAAAACTCTCCAGCTTCAATAATGAAGGCATTTTTCATAAACAATCCTGAATGGTATTGCATCAATAGATGTTGACATCACTTTTATTCATAACAGCAGCAGTTAAGGTAACTGCATCTGATGTATAATCAGATCCGGATTTTATCTTTTTGATGATTTCTGTGAGGCGGGCATTTCCTGATAGGAAGCAATGTCACTGGCAGTCGCTCCAAATGTGCCCGTGCGTGGGGATGTGGCTGCTGTCTGCGTTATGTTGAAAGAGCAGTCGGGTGGGGTTGTGTATTGTATCATTTGGAGCTCCTAATCTGTTTTGATTTACTGTTTGAAAAACTTCCAACTGTTTGGGTTCTCTTCCTAAATAAACCTAGGATTGAAGAATTAAACTAATTTATATTTTGATGTTCAGTGCATTTACTCACTACTTTCTGTCTGGATACAGAGAAGATGTATTTCATTATTGGAAAGTAATATGGCCATTGAGAAAATCACTCAGGCTACAATATTTGGGTTGGCAGTTGAATTTTCCAGTCATAACAGTTCTGTTTCCTTTTTGTGCCCATTCACGCAGAGATTAAAACATTAGGAGTCACGTTTTTAAGGGCTGTGATGCTCAAGTTATTCACTTTTATGCAGTTTTGGGCTGCATGGATTTAGGCAAGCTGTCATCTGCAACCCGGCTTTATTTAGATCATATCTCATAAATCACAAATCTAATCAAACTTCAATCACTGGATAAAACAATTCTTTTCTTTAAAACTGGCTCCAAATGGTCAGTGTTAAGTCACAGTTGCTATCCAAACAGGGATATAACACAAAAACAAAAAACAAACAAACAAAAAACAGCAGAGTATTTGCTTCCTTCCTTAAATCAGTTTGAGAAGAGCAGATCCCAGGTTTACAGGGAAGGGTTCAAATGCTAATTTTGCTCACGTGCCTGTAGGACTAGTGGACACGCAGAATCCGCGCTGAGGAATGGGTGCATCCCCCAGCGGTGCTCGCCCTGGCTCTGGGCGAGGGGCTGGTCTCCAGCTCAGTTTTGAGTGGCTTCTCTGGCTTTTCCCAGTTGGAAATGATGAAACTGTTTCAAGTCTGAGAACGAAGTTTGGTGGTCACCGGGAAGTACTGCCTGAATCTGCGTGACTAAGCTCTGAGCCTCCAGCTTGGAATTCGCAGCCCCTGAGAACTTAATTTTGCATCCAAGGAGGGCTGTGGGGATGGATGTAGGATTGCCTCTGATGTGCAGATGTTCTGAAAATGTAGAAGTCCCATGTAAAAGTGATGTTAGGACATATGATGAAACTCATGTGGTTGCTATTTCTGAATAATCTTTATGTATTATGATTTGGACTCCAGTACAGCCTAAAAAACACAGCCTTTTCAGGAGCTAATAATTGGGGTGACAACTGAACCAAAGCACAGCCTTATGTGTCTTTGCATGTCTGCTTAGCAAACTGGAAAACTCTTTTCTGGTGCTACTCACTCAAATCTCATCTTCGTTTACTTAACATACTAAGCACAAGATTGTCCTTTTCTCAAAGGTAAAGGGAATATTTCCCAAAGCCTTGGGAGGGTGGGGGCGGGGGAATCAACTTATAGGCATCTGCTGCAGATTTTTTCCCTTCTGCAGCAATGAAATGGAACTTTGTTCTCCACCTCTCCTGTGTCTATCTCCATTCTCAGTTCTGCATCTGTCTTTGGACAGTGTTTATAATCACTATTGTCCTGTTTGCTTAGAAATATGTCTGGAGTATGCACTGAAATCTATCACAGTACAACTAAGGTGGTTTTTTACTTTTCATCTTTGTGTTAGTGATGCTTCAAGAGGCTTCAGAGATGCTTTGAACTTGCCAGGCCTATAGCAGCCCTACGAGGGAAGCAGCCTTACCAAGCAGTAAATCCCACACTACGCAGGATTACAATATAAACCTTTCTTACAACGAAGGGATCCTGTGGGAATAAATTCGGCACAATGAAGAACAGCTTCAGAGAGCAACGCTGCTCTTGAAGGCAGTGGTATTTTTACTGTCTAGGGAGGAACTCAGACTCCTGGCATCTTCATGCACTTGAGCCCACAGAAAACAAAGCTGTGTTGCAAGAGTCGTGTTGAGCAAGAAGCAACACTATAATTGCACTATGAAGTGTTCAGAGGAAAGAGTTCTGAATCCCAGCTCCAAAAATCCAGTTTGTGCTCCTTGCTTGCAAAACACTTGCTACTGAGCCTTTTGTTGTTCTCTGTGCCTCATCCCCAGGCAAACTTAAAGAGCAAAGGAGTGAATGGCTGAAGGGAAGACTGGCTGCCTGCTTCAGAGGCTCTTTTGGGAACAGTACCACTAAGAACAGTAGCTGAAGTATAAAATGCAGAGAAATTGTACAGTGGTGCTCCGTACATGTATACACACACACATTCCTTCCACATTCCTCAAATATTTAAAGACAGGTAATTCACAGCCTTATTTTTTTTTTTTAAGTGAGTTATGCTGATTATCAGTTTCCTTTTGATCTCAGGCTGTGATGATCTGCTTGAAACTATTTAGTCCCGTAGGTGTTTTGGAGCTAGCATGTGGGTATAGATCAGAAAAAACTTCTTAAAGTGTCCTGATAAATTAAAATATTCTGGCAGCCAAATATTTTGGTTTGGATGTTTTCATGGACGCATTAGATATTTAAGAATTTCTCATCCTTTATTTCTGGCAGAATTTAAATATTAGGTGGTCAGAGAATTTTTGGTGTTTCTGTGGCATCTCTTAAAATATTGATTAGGTTTAAATTTTAAGTGTATCATGACAAGCTTTTTCTATTTGGTTGTAAACAACTATCTCATACATATCTGAAAGGTTATGTGAGAATAAGGGGTTTGTATGTGTGTAAACACTGACAAGTGAGGAAAAACTTGTGCGATCACTTCTTAGGTAACACTGGGCTGCAATTGGCCCTTGTAAGGCAGGGGGCTGTGTATTTATTTTCACAGTAGGAACTGTCTGGAGTTCTTGTTTGGTAACTGTTTTGATTCAGTTAAAGGAATACATTCAGATAAATATTTTGGAGAAGGTTAAAATTAATAGATGAGATGCAGTAGTAAAAGACTTGTATTCACACTGGGTACTTTCCATTCATGTAGCAAAACATAATTCATTTCTGCCAGCTTCCCCTGCTTAACTTGTTCTCCAAAGCAAATACTGGTTACCAATATCCACAAACTCCTGCAAGTCTGTTTTTTTCAGGTGTCTTTTGCTTACTCATTCAGCTTGGTGTGCTCGTGCTGGCTGCTGGCTGCGGGTCAGCAACTGGGGCACAGTTAGGTGGTGGTTAAAGGTCAGATACGAAGTAAGCATAGCACTGTGTCTTAACGTGCAATTCACTGGCCTGTCTGATCTCCACACTTTTCTTTTGTGTTTTCTTTTCTCCACACTATTCTTCTGTGTTTATCTGAAAATTTCTGTTGTTCTGCACTCCTACAGCATGGAAATTGGCTTGTCTTTACATTATTATTATTATTTATTATTATTATTTTGTTGAGAATAGTATTGTTCTATAACAACCAGAAAACAATTTCATGACATTATCAAGAAAAACAAAATAGGAAATATGTTGTCTAAAAATAAAATGGATTCACTGACTGCTTTGTCCGTTCTGGCAGGTAGATCACCCCTAGGCACAGCAGTGAAGGCTGGAGAATGCCCCAGGTGACTTGTCTGTGCCAAACACTGCAGTCCAGGTTACCTGAGACCTGTACAGGCTGACCAAAACACCTATGTACGAGTAGGAGTACGCCTACGTACTCCTCCCCAGCATCTGTAGTGGCGTGCGAAGGAATGATCTCTGTGACTCCAACAACTGCTAACTTGTCGGTGTCGATGCACCATCTGAATAGCTGGTGAGACAAATGAAAACGCACGTCCTAAAGATGCTGTGCTCTGAATCTGTTTTAAGCATCTTATATGAATGTGTTAAAAGCATTCGCAAACACCCTTAGCTGGACCTGCTGCCTGTCAGGAAGCCATAGCATCAGCAGGGTTTCAGGCACACTGCATTTCTGCAGTTTGCCTTTAGTTCTTTAGGGTGCAGTCACATTCAAGCTTTTGGGACTTCTCTGAAATCAGAAGAAGACGTTTCCTTGATCTTGTCAGATATATTCTAACTATTATGTGGGCATAAATTAAACAGTAGGAAAAAAATACTTGTTGCATCCTGTGATAGGGCTGTATATATTGCTCATTTCTCTAGTCCTAGAGATCTTCAGAATACCCCTGTGATAAACTTCTCTCCTAGAGAGGAATTAAGCGGTATTCTACTTTGATGTTTCTTGCCTGCCTCAGAATGCCTTCATATTTAGTTCCATCTTTGCAAACACATTCTTATTCTATCTACGTTACCTAATACAAAGCGTGAGACATAAATTCCATATTTAGACATATTCGCTTAATCCTTTAACTTTTTTTCTTATCTTTGCCTTGTATGGAGGACAATGTGATTTTGGAGCTGTGAAAAGTCACAACTTTCCTCCTGAGAATCACCCTAACATTCTGCTCCTTGAATTAACCTTAAGAGAAGAACTTGGCTTAATGGATTTTGATTTTGTACTAATTGGTTTGCTTATTTTTCTTTCCTTGAAAACTCTAATCACCACATCGAAATTATGAAAGCTTCCTCCTCCCCTTTTTAAGACTGTATAGGCAACAGGCTGTCTAGACAACCATCAGACTTGTGAAGAGGTTTCTTTCCTATTTGAAAACAGTTGCTGTTGCCTAATCCATGTTCTAGTTGCTTCCTCCTTGAGTCTGCTGTATCTCGTTGTGTGGCACTGCTGTAACATCTGTATTGCATGGTGGCTTAATTCTTTTGAGTGCTTGAGCTTTGCTTTCTCTGTCTTCCATCACACGCTGTAGACTTTAAGCCTTTACGTGTCCACTAGAACAAGTGTTTCATCCGAGAGTTTTTGAAGAGCAAAGTTTAAATGACTGGGAACCGTTTGCTCTTTTGAGCAAACCCTTCTGAGATGATATCAAGCATACTGTACCTTGCACAGTTTTTATAGCCTAGACTAAAATGCTATATGCTGCCTTCTAGAATTGCGTCATATCCATTAAGCTAGAATTTCAGAGAGGCATCCTCCCTCTTTCAATAGTACAGTTAAACATGGAATACTTAGGAAGAACTTATACCACATACTAAGGCTCCTATAATTTGGACTGTGTTCAAATAGCGGAATTTCTTGTGTGCTTCCCTTGCCATGTGGTGTTGTATGATGTGGCTAGTACTCACCTGTGTGTGACTGCTGAGTCTTTGGACGTGTAAGTGAAAAGAATTCCTTGCGACTTCTATATATGGTGCAGTTGCAAATATTTTTAGTGGTGTTATGGTAATTAAGAGATGTAAATGAGGACAGCTATTGGTACTCAATGTTACAGACACTGTTTTACCACCTACCTAAAGCTGAAGAGCTGCTGCAGTACTTTGAGACAAATTGTTGGCTTCTGTACAAGAACAGAGCACAGCAAAGGGACTTTTGTGCCTTCCTCTGATAATTCCAGTATATGAACTTCTCTGCATGATTTCTGAAATGTCTGCACCTTGAATATAACTGGTGAATTGCATTGAGCTTCTACTGTACATCTGAGTCCTTTGAATGAGAGGTGCTCTATAAATGTAATTCTTGAATATTGGTTACACTGCCTGCGAACAGTGCAATCGGAATGAGTTTGTGAGTAACAATTTCCTGGCAGGTGGCTATGTCAATGGCTCCAGGCACTGGAGGATGAACTGTAAATAAACAAAAAAGAGTGGAGCCACTGGGTCAGTGATTCCCACTTGCATTGCTCCCTTCTGAGCCAGTCTTAAATGCTGCATTAATGGGTGGGTGTTGTCCTCTGGAGTCCCATGCCCTTTTCTCTTGTCCTGCTTTTACTGTACAAAGTAAAGTTGGAATAGTGTTACAATTTAGTTACCTTCCTCTCCCAACTTTCTCTTGTGATTAAACAGATTTTATGGTTTAAGCAGAGTTTGCCTCTCAAGAGTGAGATGTCAGGCTAGGTGTGAATGATGCATGTATTTCAGATGCTTTTCTGGATTGGTTTCTGTATCAGTAGACAGAAAAAGGTTGGAACGGATGCTGTCTTTAAAACCTGAGTTTTCAGAGGGGCTGAATACCCAGAGCTTCTGTTGTATTCAGGGAGAGGGGAGGTGTGCAGGCTGTACAGGCTTCAGTACAACCATGAAGTCGTTGCATGTGGAATAGGTTAATGGTTTTATCCTCTTACTCTGGAATCTCAAACTCTTAAACAGTAGAAACAAAAATATGTTGGTGCAAAAGATGAAAATAGTAGTGTTCTTTTTTTCTATTTTTTTGAAGTAAAATTCAAGAAATAGAGCATCAGTGTGAGGGTATAGCATTTGCTTATTGAGTTTGGTACTGTCATCATGATGAAATGGTACAGGATATATTTCACATTAGATCAAGGGAAAAATCTTTGTATGTTGTCACTCCAGAATGTACTCTCTGACACAAATAACCTTCAGTGTTTATTATTTTGGTTTTCCTACGAAGGCCTGATGGAAGCAAATGAAATAGATGAGCATGACATATTGCATAATTAATAAAATTGATGTATTTTGTTTGGCAGAATAACAAAGTAGTGAAATTACAACATTGTGGTGCAGTATACAGTCTGATAGAAAATGTTTCTGATATTTTAGAACTAAACTTTTATTCTACTAGTATACTATATCATTAGTCGGGCACTTTTGGGGTCTTTTGTTGAATTTAGCTTACCAAGTTACAGGGAAAGCAAGAAAGGCAGAATGCATTCTTATTAATTATACAAAGAAGCAACCTGTAATAAGCAAGAAGCATTTTTCAGATTGTTCTCTTAGGTTTTTTTTTTGTATGTATTGCTTTTTAAAACACTTTTTGATTGTTCCTTAATGAGAGGTTTATAGGAAAAATGAGGGAGGAAATTGTGAAATTATTCTGCCAACTTGTTGATTAAAAAACCAAACAAAACAACAACAAAACAAAGCAATGTATGTGTGGCATACTCAAAGTATAAATCAGCAGGCCTGAAGGACATAACCGGTTGATTATTAGAGAATGTAGTTAATGAACTTGCTGAACCATTAGTAATTATTTTGCAGTAGATAGGTAAGTGAGGCTACAGCAACCTGTTAGATTAAGTGAGATTGAACATTAGTATTCAAGGATAATAAGTTTTCTTTGGTAGATCTGGCTTTAGTACTTAGCAGCATAAATAGAATAAGTAACTGGTACAAAGTCCTGAAGCCTTATTTCTTCTGTTGTTATTCCCCTTCTTGACAAGGAAAACAAAATGAACAAAAAAAGTCCTTACTTAAAATAAACTTTAGGTAAGAATCTAGATGTGGATTTGAGCCATGATGTGCCTAGCTTTCAGTAGAGACACTCGGAGGTTAAAGTTTAATATGAGCTTAACTTTCTAGTAAACTGAGACCACAGTGAAAACTTCCAAATTTCACTTTCATAAAGATCAAGTGCATGTGTGATGGTAGAAAATCTGAGCGATGGCTTTTATATATATAAAAGATTACAAAATTCGCACTGTCATTCAGTATTAACTATGTCATCTGTTTTATTGAAGTTTCAATTTTGTGTTTCTATGTAAGGGTGAGCTAGTGGTAAGAATTATGTTTGATAAGAAAGGGAATACTTATAAATCATTATTCTTATCATAACAGAATATTGTAGTAGTCTTGAATATAACAGCCCCTCAGCTGAGTAAACCCTGTCAAATCTACTTCCATTGCAATAGATTCTGAGCCAGTTACTGAATTTCCACTTGAGTGAAATAAGGAGAGACAGACTAGAGAAAATGGAATATATGAAAACAAATTGGATGATAGGAAAGATAAACCAAACCAAAACCCGAATGACTTTATTTTGAATAAAAATATGAGGGAGAGAACTAGGAAGCAAGCTACTTCATCCTTGAGAAACAGTTGAGAGTAAGTGAACCCAAAGAAAGCTTCTTAAAAAGTTGTGGGTGAAGGTAGAGGTGGTCATCTTCATAAAATAGCTGAATCACTGAAAAGATATATAAAAAAAAAAAAAAAAGACTAGAAGTTCAGGATATTCAAGGTCACCCTTATTTTCTCTTTTATACCTTAATTTACAATTTCACTTTGAAGCATATGTCCCTTATTTGCTATATATTTTTCTTTTTATCCGAAGATACCTCAGGTATTCAACTGTTTACTTAAGAGGGTAAGAGTATTTTAAAATCCTCTGTAAATACCTTAAAATGGAGAATGTCATGGAGTGAAGGCCAGGCTGGTTACTTAAGAGGGACAATGTCACATGCTTGTCTGGTAAAGCCAGAGACAGGGAGCAAGAGCAGACTTCTTTGGCTCCTGTTTTTGTAGGAGAGTGGATTGAACTTTCTTATTGTGAAACAAGGTGTGGTACTATTGCTACAGATGAACCCCTAGCATCTGTGGGAGTGCAGTGTTCTTTTTTTTTTTTTTTTTATTATGGTGAAATTACCCATCCACTTTTCCTTAAAGGAAGAGGATTTTGGTCTACTGCTGCATGCCTTGCATGTCTTATATTTAGTGAAATGCAATCAATAAATGGTCATGCTACTGTTCGGTGTTAAATGGTGGTTTTGTTCATGTAGAGCAGTTGTGGATAAGGAAATTATGGGAAAACAGAATCAGAATTCCTATTGGAAGACGCATTTCTATTGCTGATTTAGATCTTTCCAGCAGAATTTCACTAAAAAGATTGTGTGAAATCTACTTCCATTAATCCGATAGTGCTACATTTCTTAAAATGAGAAAATAATTTCTATGCCTTTATAACACGCCAGTTCGCAACTAATATCCGTCATTTTTTCTTTTTATTCTAGTATGTGAGAAACTGTAAAGCACCAGTGACACAGGTTCAAAAATGTTGACAAATAAGTGATTTATTCCACATGAGAATAAGTGTCTGCTCTATTCCTTGGCAAGAAATTTGAATGTGGAAGGGTAAGCTGTTTTAATAGTTGCTGTTAACTACGTTATGAAAAGTAATATGCTAACTTGAACTCTTTTGGTTAAGTGGTTGGCATTTTTTTGAAGACTGCGGAATTCAAGTCAGATTTTTTTTGAATTTAAAGTGCTTTTAGCAAGCCAAAAGGCTCAGTTTATAGACGTAGGAGGTTAAGGAGGTGCTTATGTCCACTTTTACTATTAAATAGTACCCTTGACATGGTCAATCACAGAGTGCATGGCAGGTCCAAGTTACTGACTCAAAGCTCTGGCAGTCAAAGTTACTGAAGCACAGTAACCATGCTGCTGAGAGAAAGTTTGCCTGTTGGCATGACTATTAAATTCAACTTTTCAGCGTTTTTTTCCTTTTTTTTCAATGTCCTTCCCTTCTCCACACACTCAGCACTTAGATTGGAAGCACTGCTGCAGTCTGCCTCCTCTTCTCTTTACTGTAGAGAGAGAGGCTTGCCTGGATAAAGGAAGGGCAGCAGATGCGAAGTTTCCATTGATTTATTGGGGGAAAAAAAGGCAAAACTCAGGAACTTACAGTGTTATGTATGAGAGTTCTTTATGGAGGTGGCTGTGTTATACTCGTCTAAAATATTAAATAATAAAGCTGAATGTTTTATAAGTGTGGGTAAGGAACCAGGAGCCTTTGGAGAACTGCGTGTTTTGTTTAGCTCAGTGAAAGGAAGGTAAGCTAAAAGTTTGAACCCTTTGTTCTTCTGACATTTGTGGATAAACAAAAGCATTTGTTTGTCAATATAAAGGTTGACACAAATTGTCTCATGGCTTGCTTATTTCAGTTGCAGCAATGTGCTTTAAAGCAAGTGTGTATTGCTTCATTTGATTATAAATCCAAAAATCCACTGAAGTACCTCTGAGAAAGTGTAGAGCTCATGTCAGATTAGGCTGAGTCGGTCTGATGCTGCTGGCTTTCCCAGAGGTTATCTTTAAGCACAAAGCTGGCTATTGCTATGATACTGCAGCCTCCTAAAAATGCTCCCTTCATTTCATTACTTCTCAAAAACAAATTGCTAGTTTGCATTTCCTACGACTTCCCTTGTGTATCTTGATGTTCTTAACATTAGGTGTATGCAAATACTAACTAATATATAATACTAACTACGTTTCAGTGACAAGCTCCTTGGATTTGGAATTATTGCCATGGCATAATGTTGTGGGATGAAGGATGACTTCAGTTATTACTGTTTGTCAAGAAGTCCATGTGTGTGTTTCTGACTTCATGCTGGTATTTCCCCACCGGGTCTCAGACAGGTCACCTGATTCTCATTTCCTGGCTGGTTGGGGTGGAAGGCTGAAAAGCTCTTGTTCAACTCTTCTAAAATAAAACAGAAGGTATACAAGTCCTTAGCTTTCTTCCTTAGACTGTTTCACTACTTAGGCAAGAGTTTGTTATTGAAAGATCTTTCTCACAGGGCAGATGAGAGCTGAGAGAATAATAATAATAATAATAATAAAAATCTAAGCTTCTCATTTGCAAAAGCATCTTACAGCCTGGGAACAAATGGAAGGAGATATTTATTTATTTTCCTGACAACATCACCTAAAAATCTCTCCCATGCATTCACTGGATTCTCCTTTTATCTCTGCTCTGGAAAAAAACTAATGGCTCTCCCTTTCTACAGGATGGGGTAAAGCCAGAAAAATATTCTTGATAGGACTGATTTCCTGTCCAAAACATAGAATCATTTGTAGGTATAAATTTCCTTGAAACTGATTTAAGATGCTTAAATACAAATTCTTGTGTAGCTTTTGCTGATTTGCAGCAGGCTTATGCAGTATGTGGACTTTTGGAATTTAAAGACAAAGCTGTTTTTATATGCAAAATCCTTTCTTTATTTTAAAAGCATTGAATCCTTGGACTTGTAAAAGTGTATGTAGACTTAGTATCCATCCTTTCTTGTGAGTAAAGGAAGAATGTAGCATTGCAAAGTTACAGCAGAAATTACATGAAATATCCATACACTCACACAGCAATCTGTAGGACCAGGTTTGATCACTGACATTACCAAAATCTGGTGTTGACTGGTAACAGAATCTTAAAAACTCCAAAACTGTGAATGAGTTGTAATTTCACTGTAGTGAAGTTAAAAGAAATGTTTCAACTTTCCTGTGTTATTTTGCAGAGGCTTGAAATTCATTTGTATTACAGCAGTAATGTACTGCAGTAGCAAGTGGTGGGAGATTCTAGCATGCATGACCTGGTTCAGCTGGATAACACTATTGATTTTTTTTTTTTCAGTGCCTCTGCTTTAGTTAATTGTAACTTCATTTTCTGATTCTTGATTAGCTCAGTGGTGAGTTGTCATTACGGCATTTGACTCCCTAAGGACATGATATATAAGGCAGATTTTCCAGTGGAGGGTCATGATTTAGCTAATTTACACATAATTTAAACAGCAGTTGGCCTAATACCCTGAAGTGGAATTTGAGACACTTGAAGTCCGAGAGCGTATTATCATAAATTAGTGTTTAGGTTAAGTGCTCTTTAGAGACCTGAATGAGGAGCCAGTGGGACAAATAATGCCTCTCGTGTTCTTTTTTCAATAGGCAGGTGAAGTTAAGATCTCAAGAAGGATTAAGGTGGCAGTTGCACTTAATACAGAATTGCCATTTCACGTTTCATTGGAAAGGCTTTGTTTCATCAAAATTGCCATAATATTTATTTGTCCAGACTTTGTGTTTGGGTTTATACTTTAATGGTTCATTCAAACATATTAGCATAATAAAAATGTCTTCTTGCAGCTAAATCAAACCAATGAACTCTGACTTTTGCATTTCCTGATGTCTTACATTTCTTGTAAGTTTAGTGCTGAGATGCTTTTAGTTACTAAAAACTGTTTCAATAAGATACAGAGAATTTGTCTTCTTGGCATCTAAGTGGTTTTGTCAAGCTGAGCTGATAGCTCAGAATGCTGCAGAGAGGAGGTAGACTGTGGGGCAAATGATGTGGATTCCTGTCTTTTCTGACTGGTTTGGCCCAACCCCTGAAGTGTGACTGTCACTTCTCCCAAGAAAAGATGGTTATACACAAACAGTGCTATGGACATTCCTGCTGTGGTTTCCAGTTGTTGCAATACAAGCCAGTGTGGAAGCTGGCTGAGACAGTCCTGCTGCTCTTCCAATTTCTAGCGCTTATTGTGAGCCCTTACTTCTTGTTGGCACGTGGCAGGATAAAACTTCAACTCAGATTTTGCCCTGACCAGTTCCCTGACAGTTTGCTGTGCAGAAGAGCCTGTGGCAGTGCAAGAGAAAGGCAGCATGACCAGGAGTAAGCATTTTAGGACAAAAGAAGGCAAGGAGCACAACTGCTCCAAGAGTGCATTACATCAAATGTGAAACTATTTACGTGATTGGTGATAGTTTTGTCAGAGCTAAATGTCTTTGAATGACTAAAATGCATTAAAAAGCTTTTTTTTCCTTAAAGCAATTAAACCCATTTTTGTATTTTTATAGTGGTCTGAGAATGAGTAAAATATATGAAGATGTCCTTCAAATAGGCGGGTGGGATCGTTATCTACCCAGTCTGGATTTTGAAAATTCTGCCTGTAGATTTTTAAGCCTGCAGGAAAAGCAGTGAAATGTAGTGTGAAATGCAAGGTGTTTGCCTGGCTGGGAATTCTTTGGGGAGTGCTTAGGGGACACAGCAAGTTCTTGTGTACCAGTAAAAATC
Organism: Anseranas semipalmata; assembly: GCA_013399115.1. Classification (NCBI taxonomy): domain Eukaryota; kingdom Metazoa; phylum Chordata; class Aves; order Anseriformes; family Anseranatidae; genus Anseranas; species Anseranas semipalmata. The sequence continues at coordinate 1,059,581 of VXAA01006133.1, forward strand.
TGAGTGTGCACTTAGTTGTGTTGACCATGATCTGTTTATTTAAGTTCTGTTTTCTCTCCAGTATTTCTGCCGGGCTGTCACCATACCTCCCTCTGTCTGCCACTGGCTCTCCCCTTCCAAGCAGCTGGGCTGGTATCATCACTGCTTTTTCTTGGTTGGCTGTATTGCCTATGGTACCATTGTGGTATGATTCAAGGTGCTTCAAAATTGCTTCTGGGTGTGCTTCACAGTACTACCTTGAGCTGCTTCTTATCACCTATAATACAGGCATCCTCCTGCTATTTGGGAGAGAGTCACTCCTTTTTAGAAGATCATTAAACTTTTCTGAAATTTTGCAGGTGGTGAAGATTCTGCCATATTTCTAATTAATTTCTTCTTTATAGGCCATTATCCCTTTTTTTTAAACTTGCTTTTAGGTTATATGACTTTTATTTTTAGTTCAGCATTAGGCTTTAGCATCTCTGAAAGTAAAGCAGTTACATCATTCTAAAGCAGTTTTATCTTAAACTTTTTGCAGTTTTTAAAAGAAATGGGTCCATTGCTGTGCCTGTTGGCATAATGTGTAAGGTCAGACTCTAGTTGCCCGTTAGTTTAAGGTACAGTTGAGATGTAACTGTAACTGCTTTATCCATGTTAATTTAAATAACCATAAGAACTGAGGATTTGCATATAGAAGAAAGGTGTCCATTGGTAGCAAGATCTGCTCTGTCATTAAGAAGCGTTAACACTACGGAAACTATTTAATGCAATTGATAAAGATTTTGGATGCCCTACTGCATCAGTTACTCCCTTCTTTGCAATTTACTTAACTAACAGAATAATCTGGCTGACTTTGTGCATGATACAAGGAATGAGGTGGTGTCCCACCTGATCACCGACACTTGCTTTCCAGCATGACAGCTCAGCGTCTAATCCTCTCTCGTTCATGAAATGCTTGAAACTGCAAGTGCAGGTGTGATGGTGTGATATTCAGGTCTAGAATCTTTGGGCATTTCCTCAGCTTCAGTTTGAACTTCCTTGCAGTGATGTGATAGATAGTTGTTATGTAATTGAACTCTCCACATGTCCCTTTCACCTCTGTGTTTTCTTCCTTGTCACTGTTATTAATTTACATCCTCCTAATTAAACCTGCATCTTCATGGTGTATGAAATGATTTATGCTATCGCTGCACTTTGGCATCGCTTGTAATTTATGCACTTTCTTCAGTGTTTTTGGTTTCTTGTGATTCAAGTATATGCTCTCTGGCAGGGACCACTTGCTATTTTTTGCTTAGGTATGGACTAGTGCAATAGAAAACCATTCTGGCCTTTAGGAATGGTGCGTTAATAATGACTAAAGAAGTATCATAATGGCTGAAGTAATATTCTGCTCTGTGTATTGAGTTGTATTTTGAATATATTTTGTTCTTCATGCTCATCTTGATCTGCTGTCAGATAAAGTAGAAAGACAGAAATGGCAGTGGAAAAGGTCTGTAGTATCGGAATGCTTGGAAACAGTCAAAGATAGGATATCCTGAGATGTTAGGGGCAGAAGAAAAAGAGAGATTCCTTCTGAATCCTGAACTCCAGATAATTTTGGAAAAGGAAGGTTACATTATCTGCCTTCCATCTTTCCTGTATGCTTCTTTCAAATGCCTTAAAAACAAATAAACAAAAGAACAAAAGTTATACCTCTATAACTGTAAGCAATGTACGCTTACTTCTGTGCTAAGCATGGCAGCGTAAGCATCTTCTCAGCAGCTTAGCTTAGCTTCCCTTTGGATGTGGGGTAGAACTTGATCTGGGAAAAGAAACCAACAAGTCAGAACTCCATGAGATCTCTTGTTCTAGTTTGTGTTTTATTGTAGCCTGATAACTAAATTCAGCAAAATTCTTATTTAAAATTATTTTACAATCTCCTGTCAATACTAAGGAAATTCTAGGGATGCTTTATGCCTGGGTGCAGACTTTTCCTGAAGGCAGTTGATAAAGTTAGTTGCTACTTAAAACATACATCAGTGCAAAGAAACCCACCTTCTATTCAAAGTAGATTAAAAGCAAGTCAGAAATGAAAAAGGATGCATTGGGTCCTTACAACCTGTCTGAGATGCAGCAATGTCAGCAGCCTGGCTTGTACATTTTAGCTGGGTTGAACTCCTGTAGTGTTTACATCTGGATAGTTCCTAAAAGTTTAGCAAGCTGACCCATTCCACTATAATTGTTCTGTAGCTAATAGCAGCCACTGTATAGATTTATGACAATGCCATTCGTAATTGCAGAAGTACCTTTAGTTTGTATCAATGCTGGCTTTATTATCACATTAATCTGCTTTGGGATTTTGGAATTCCGAGTATTCTCAGCACTTAAGACTTGTGTGTGCATGGGAAGCAGAGAGAGAAAGCTGAATCAGGGAAAATTCTGCTGACTCGACAGGGAGCTCTGTGTAAGAAAGCTTTGAATTTGGGAAACCTTCTGATTCCTGGCAAATCCTGGCTTTTTTCCTCCCCAAGGTGCCCTGGGTGTAATTTATCTTAGTATGTCTTCTTTTGAGGAACAATAATAAGTTGGGGAATACAACTCTAGTTGTTCTGATATTTCTTTTGATTTCCAAGTCAGCATATACTTGCAGGTAAATCTGTCAGATGAATCCGTGATGGTATGACTGTAGGTTTGATCGCCTCTTGTTCAAGTCCTAGTTCTGCTATGGTTGTGTTTAAAAGCATGAACTTTTGAAATTGGAATTGGATGGTCAAGCTGTCTGTAGTATTGAACGCTGGTGTTGTGTGCGCTTCAAAGTAGAGTCTGACTGAGGTAGACAGATTTAAAACTGTAGAAGTCTCTTGCGTGTTTGTGAATTTTCTTTTCCTAAAAACTATCTGGGCAGTAGAAGAATAAGAAGTTGCAGAAGGTGCAATAAGTGTTAAGAATAACGTGGACTTTGATTCATATCTGTTCTCTAATCTTTTAGTTCATATCTGAAGCAATAGAGTAACATCCCTGTCTTTGAACATGCAGCCATTTGGTATTGACAGTATGGAACCAACAAACTTGATTATGGTGTTTGCATGTTGAGAAACCATTTCAGGCTTTTGTTGACTAAGTCATCCTATAAATGCAGGAGGTCTTAAGGTGCTTGCAGGCAAGGTCTGATGGATTCAGATGCCTGGCTTCAGAGAATATCCCTAGCTGTTCTCCTTGTGCTTTGTGGCCCAGAATGCAGAGCAGGATGTGCCTGGGATTCAGCTGTGCTAGCTATGTCTAATGCAGTAGCTCAAACCAACCTCCATCATCAATTTTAGGTAATATATTGGAATCCAATTAGGTTCTTAACTTGCTATAATGCTGATAACCAGAAGGCCACTAAAGCTATAGATTAGCACCTGGTAATTTTTGCCGTGCTTGCAAGTGGCAGTCCTGCAGATGTGGGGAGTGTTAACAGCATTTCCATAGCATGAATTTAGAAATAATAATTGGTTTTGTCATTTTTGGTAGCTGTATGTAGTAGTGATGGTGCCAGCCTGTGTCTAGGTTGCTTTGGTTGGTCTCTTGTCAGGAACATCTAGCTTTTTCTGCATGTTAGGTTTCCAAATTATGCTTAGTTGACTGTGCTCATGAAGGCCATACTTAAGAGAAGAAGGAAAAAAAAAAAAAAAAGAAACAAGGAAGAAAAACATGGTTATTTGTTTCTTTCTTTGTCATATGTATCTATTAAAAAAAAAAAAAGAAAATGAAACCATCACATAACTATGTATTCAGTTGAAGTTATAAATGTTGTTTGCAATGCCATACAGTTTTCATTAGATGAAAAATATGATCTATAAGAAGTCCTGTGTATGATAATAGAAAATGCGTTTTAAGTGGTGTCCAAAAAGACTGTCAGCAACCCAAATACATGTAATCTGTGTTTAAAGCAAACAAGCAAAAAAAAAAAATAATTGTTATTGCATTTGTGATTCTTGCTCTTTCAGCGAGCAAGCAACAAATGTTGCTTGAACTGAGTTTGGGAGAAATGACTATATCTGTAGCTTGCACATTAGCTGTCTAAATGCTGATTTGGGCTAATAATCTGCCACTGAAATTCCTCCTCAAAGCTGTTTGCTTCCCTTTACTTACCTACAAAAAATACAGTGTCTGGCTGTATCGGGAATGTATAATGGCTACCACATTCTGTATTTATAGAGGTTTACTCTTCGGCGTGAGTAGACAGATGAAGCAAAATATCAGAGGTCAGCTTGGATGGTTTTCTGAGAGAACTCAGTAGCATGTTTTATTCTTTGTACCGGAGACATAGACTGAGAAGTTGCCCAGCCCTCCTCTATCTACCCCTCCATCATTTTTTGAAAAACAAAACAATCCTGTTCACTGAATTTCTGTACTTTTGGGTCATGGTAAAGTCTGAAATTAAAAACTAGTCAATCCATCTGTGGTAAACAGCTCAGTGGCTTTGCACAGCAGATGCTTGTTAGGTGACTTCATTTTTTATCTGAAACCTGTTACATGATACGTGAAATTGAAAAAGACTTTCTTCTAAACTTCCACATGCCATCTGTATCCACTTCCTATTTTCTTTTATAAATCACTTTAAGATCTCTTTCCCTAAAGATATCATTCTTAACCAGTATGAAGGATTTCATATTGCTTATATCCTCCTGGAGTGAAAAGAGCAATTGCATTAATATTTGGACCGCTCTTGAGATAGGGGAGGAATTACATTTCACATCTTTGTGGTTATGGATATAGGATGCAAACATCTAGTATTCTTGTTAAGAATCAAGTACTGTATTGTAATTCATTTTCTAGTTCTTCTTTGTTTATGTATGTTTTTATGTTTATAAATCACTGCCTGAAATTCAATTCCAGAATTGGAAGATTTACAGACTTGTTTATCGTGTAATCTAAGTTACCAGACTGCTTGATTCTGGCCTTTCACAGACACATGAACTATTGAAACGCTCTTTTTTTCTCCTTATTTGGATCACTTGTAATAAGTTGCTGCTTCCTTTTCATCCTCACCTTTAAGTGTGCTGCACCACTGAAGTGGGAAGGTTGGAGCTGCCCAAAGTGTAATCAAGGTCTTACATGCATTATAAGTGACAGTTCTGTGGTTCTGTAACCTACTCTCCTCGTTCTATTACCTTTCTTTTTGCAAATGGGACATTTTCACTTGCTCCTGGAATGGAAGTACAAACACCAACTGGGCTTATAAATGTTTGAAAAGCAATATGAGCCAGGGTGTGTTGCTTCACCCAGATATTGTTAAGGCTGTAAATGACAGCCTAGGTCATAATATTTTGAGGGGTTTTGTGTAAATATTTACTTTGACAGCTCAAAAACTTGATACGTGATTAGCCATTAAAGAATAAAAACTTACTTAATTAGCTTGCTAGGCATGTATAATACTTAACAGCTCTGGTTTGGATTTTTAAGTGACTGGAATTCCAGATGGAGAGGAAAAATCTGAATGAATGTAGTGTCTTTCTAGATTTTAAACAAAATCCACTTTGACAGGAAAACTTACATTTTGGTCTATTTAAAAAAATTTTTTTTGAAAGAAAATCAGTCCTGGATAGCCATATAAGCCATGGTTCAGTGATGTAAAATAACAGAAAACCAAAGCTCAGCTATGAAATATTATTACTGTTTTTAACACTAGGGATTTTTTTTTTTTTGGGGGGGGGTGTTAAAGGCCATCTATAAAGCTTGTAGCACCTAAAATACAATTATTTTTAAAGAAATGTTGAAAATCAGAAACATGGAGATTAACATGCCACTTTATTTAAAGTCACTTTTTAAGTTTCACTCATCTCAGGTAGCAGCAAGCAGGGCTTTTCTCAGTTTCTCTTCTACATGCCATCTTAATCTTCTTCGTTTTCAAGAAAGTTTCATTTTCCTGGGTGAATTGAATCCTTCCTGTAGACTTCTTGCCATGAAAGTGACTCTCGGTGTTCCGTTATAATGTGTTTACTCTGCCATACTGGGACATTCGTATGTAAGACATTTAAAAAGTATATACGGTTGACTGCCCCTCTGCCTTTGGTGGGCAGTACGTAAGTGGTGGGTGCTGTATTGTGATCATCTACGAAGAGTCCTCTGCTACCTGTGAATAAATGACACAGCTCGGGGCTTTGCAGTTTTTTACTGGTCAGATGCTGTATACTTTGTGAATTGGCATTCACGCTGTATTTCAACAGCTTCCTGAAAAACAGCGTTAATGTAAAACTGCCAGTCTTATGACTCTTCTATTCCTCCCCACCACCACATTGTTCAAAATTAAACCAGCGGTTGTTTGAATATGCTTCTGCACCTCTGTGTTGGTTTGATGTGGGTGCTCCGCATGTGTGCGTGCTCCATGTCGCGGTTCTTAACTCGTCCTCTTGAAGCACAGAGCATGTTTCCGGGGATTTTGTTCCTACCACCTGATTCCGTATATTTTTTACGTATCTCTTGAGATACCTTCTCCCCACTGCGTTTTAACCTTTACAGCTAAATGGTGGGAGAAATGTGTTCTCCAGAACATGTCCTAGTGTCTTTACTAGGCCATTTAAAAACTGCAGCTCTGACCCATTAAGTTAGTGGATTGTTATTATGTGATTAAAGGAGGTGTCAAACACTATGATAATGGCAGCTGTATGGATATTTAAGATAAACAGACAATTCCCTTGGTCCTTGCAAAAGCCATAGAGCTCAGACAAATGATTGAGGTGTTATTGCAGTTTAGTGAATCTCTGTTCCTGAGATAAGCACTGTTAATTGTGCACATATTTGTTATCATGACAAATACAAGATAAAGCACAGCATTTTAACCTTGAGTGAAATTGGTAATTTGTTAGTGTTTCAACTTGGTCACATAACTTAAAATACAAATTTAACAGCACGCTTTTTTCTTTGATTTGGGGAGTTACACCCCAGGTTCTAAAATGATGGAACTGGCTTTGGAAATGTACTTGGAAATGTCACAAAATTACATTGTCATACAGCTTGGACTGCACTAAAATCCAGCATAGAGTATAGTGGCAGATATCATAGAGCATTTGAGGCATGTTCTTGGCTTTTGCAGATTTGTGCTCACATTTTGATGCTACTTGGTAGGTATCTTTTCAACAGCAGAAATGCAGCTTTTTTTTCCTGAAGAGGAAGATGCACAGTTCTGTGATGGCTAGAAGTCTACTGAGTAAAGAAAGTTCTCAAAATTAACTTGTTAATTAAGAGGGGGGAAATAGCAGTGTATGCTAGTAGCTTTCTATTTATCAGGGATTAAGTTCTATACCATCTGGCTACTGAAGTTTTGAGTCTGGAAGGAGTACCGATTTGCAACTGGTACAATAGAGATATGGCAAAGAGAGGTGTCCAGGAGTGGTTCTTCATATGGGTAAAAAATAAATATCATTTTGACTTTGGGGTGAAAAGTGCAGATTTTCTAATGCAGTGAACTATCAAATAATTTTGATCAACATATTGTAATGGAATAGTCACAAAACAGGCAAATCGATACATGTAAATGTCACGAGTGAGGTTGTTCATCACCCTGAGCAAAGGAACGATTTGGTTTCATGTGAATGAGTCTATTCTGTGCTAGAGACTAGGGACACAGTGCCAGAATGCAAAATATATGTTAAAAAAATGCAGTCAAAAAACAAGCAAAAAAAACTGTATTAAATATGAGTTGTAGGATAGAGTTGAGGGTGATACACATATTAGAATTTAGGGCAAAAATGCTTATCTCATGCAAAGCAAACTAAGGAAGAAGCATAGGAAAGCTTTTTTGTTAGTTTTTGTTTGTGCATTTGTTCAATTTTGCTTTAACAAAAAAAGGGAAAAAGAAAACCCTGAGAAGCAAGTAACATCCTTTTGACAGGAAGCTGTGTAACACTGCAGACCTGTATTTGTACCAGGCAGTTGGACCAGTCCTGCAAGGTCTTAAGGCTGCAAGCATTTTAAATAAGATAGTGGCAAAGTATTTGAAGACAAGATCTCCCCTTAGTGTCATGCAATGACAATAAGAAGACAACCCAAAGTTTCACTATATTGAATACAGACAGCAACAAAGAGCTGAAGAAAATTGTATGGTAAATATAGGATTATTTCCTAGTGAGAGAGATTTAATCAGATAGCTAAGCAGAGTTCAAGGTGTGGCAGTGAATCGCTTCTCCTTCTTTTCCAGGCAGTTGAAGGAGAAACTCCTTGGGTATGAATTTCTCAAATGAAAAGTAAGAGTATCATTTGGCAAAGAACTTGCTCAAGTGAACTCTTCTATGTTCATCAAAGCAACAGCAAGAAATGGTACGATATGCCATCAGTGTCAAAAGGTTTCATAAAGCTCAGATGGCCGGCTAGGACCATTTGAAAGACAAAGTACCGGTGACAGCTGAAAAAGAAACCAACAGCGTAGTGGGGAGAGGGAGCTTACTGTAAAGCTTCACTGGAATCCATGGTGAGTGCCACGAATATGCACAACTTCAGTGATTCACAGCTTTACTACAGCCAAAGCACTCCTGTGAGGGTAGGGGTGTCATCCATGCTCTTTTGCTGATCCTAGCTATGCTCTCACTTGTAACATGAGGCATGGGGCCATAAAATTAGTGGAGGCTGGCACTCTGTCCCGTCTGTAATTCCACCTTTCTTCTCCTGCAGCGCTTTGAAAATTCTGCTTAGCTACTGGCTAACAAAATAGTAGTGAGATCTGTTTGAGAAGTTTTCTGGTTCTGTAGTAATGTAAATTAGAGGAACGAGCTCAGCTTGCCATAAAAATATATTGAGAAAATATCTTCATTTTAATGGGCTGAATAACTGCTAGAGAGTATTTTCACTTTAGAGAAATCATTAAACAGGAATGGGAAACTCACAAGTCCTGGTTTTTACTGCAGCTGTCGATTAATCTTTTCAGTGACATTGGGAGGCCGTGTATTGTCTCTGTCTTTATCCATCTGCAAGATGGAATAATGATAATCCCATAGGAGTACTTATAAACTTAATGTCAGTGGGTAGCTCTACATTATTTGTTAAAAGATATCAGAAATGGTAAGTAACATTATGGGAGAGGAAACAGCTTCCCCATTATTAACAAGCATATCTTTTTATTACATCAATTTTAGCTCCAGCATACTTTTGGCTTAAAAAAAATAAAAATCATTTGGCTTATTACTTTTGACATCTTTACTTTTTTTCCCGGGGGGCAGAGGGTGTTGGGGTGGCTTGTACAACTCTCCAGAACTTGAAGGAAATCCAGAGATTGATTAATTTGTTTTACTTTAAAGTTGCCTTCAAATCATATTTTTCCTTCTGGCTGCTTATTATGTACTGTTGTTTGGTTGTGTATATGTATTCAAATGAAAAGACTGCTAAATACATTGTTTCCCTCTAGTTGGATGCCAGAGACATTTGAAAAGTTAATACCGACTAAATGGTTTAGACTTTAGTATGATGCTCAAGTCATTCAGGTTTCAGTGGCAGCATGTTGAGGTTTCACTGCCTGGAAAAAAAAAAAAACAAATCTTGTAAGGGCAGTTTCATTGATATTCTTCTGAAGAAGCTACAAAGTAAGAAAAATGATTTAATTTTGATTCTCTAGTAATCATGCTTTTCTGAATAGACACAATCCTTGCTGTTTCTGGTTATAAGAGTTTTAAAAAATTGGTATTCTTGATAGTTTTTTGTGCTTTCTTTAGTAAGACAGAGTCCAGTTATAAAGTAAGGATAATTTCTGGAAGGCTAAGCACATAAGTTTAAAGTTAAAATTTCTGGAAAAAAAAATCACTGAGTTGTGGCCAGCAAGGTATACATTTGAAAACGCAGCTAGCAGAGAGGTAGATTCCTGGATGAAATAGAAAAGGGAGATTAATTTTGCACAGTGATTTGTTCAGTGGAATTAAAAAATAAATATAAGCAGTTCAAGAAACAAATTACTGCTTGCACACTCGGTGTCGTTAATGAAGTGAGGAACAAGCACAGAGGTTTAGCAGAGTGAGCTGGGCCTTCTGTCCATAAATGCAAGTCTCCCATCACTCCCACCTGACAACGATACTTCCTCTGCAGTTTCTTTCCAGTTTATCAAGGCGTGTAAGTGATTTCACATGCAATTTTCTCTCCTAGGCTTTCAATTTTCAAGGTAACAGCTAATTAGTAATTTGATTTTCATCTCTGTCCCCCCAACCATAACAACCCTATTTTTTCTTCATTTGTTTTCTTCATATAATGAAATTTGTGTTTCTGTGTTTTACATCAATATTGTTGAACAGTATTTACTCTTGCTTTGAGAAGAACAGTTTTTCTCAAGAGTGACCTAGATGCTGTTGTTCTGCAACAGCTATTTCAAGTTTTTCATTTTTAAAGGCAAAGATGTTCATAAGAATTCAGTAGGTCCTTTTTGTCCGCATGCTATCAGTGATCCAGTTTAAAGTACACATGTGCAAATGCATATATATTCATGCATTTTCCAAAGGCTGAGCTTTGCTCGAGTCTTCTTACATAACTTTTCCATTAAAACATAATAGATTTTGGAAAAGCACAGAAAACTGTAGCTGAAGATGTGGGGTGTTTCTGAGCAGGATTTTTTAGCACTGTGCTGTAATGACTATTCCATCGTACAGAAATTCTCATATGCTGCTTCAATTCTTAGTCATTATCTTTGTGCTCAATTTTTTCACTTGTGATTTCACAGCTGTTCTTTTTCAGTACTCCTAGCTATTTCTTTTGTAATGAACTTCTGTGAAATACGTAAATACAAACAGGTATATGCAGTTCTCTCTCTTGTACAGCTGATTCTTTGATAGTATAGTGAAATTCAAATGTTTTGGAAAAGCAGTATGAAAGAAGTGTTCACGAAGTTGTTTGTATAAGCATCCCACATATCAAATAGTTTCATTTTCATTAGCAAATACTAGTATTATTTGTATGGAATTGTCTTGTGAGTAACTTAAGTAATCTGAACAGCTATGCGTGATTCATTAAATAGGCAATGAATATGTATGTCGTTGGGGGGAGGAGAGAGTACCATGTAGTTTGGTGTAACAGCTGGATATAGGGTGCAATTTGTTGTTGGTTCTGTTTTTATTACTTCCCCAGCTGACTCCTAGATTTAGTTTGCATTATCAGCGCTTTCTGAAGTGCTTGGATGCCATAGCCGTTAGCCACCGAGAGCTCTGCATGCACAGAAACTCAGCGCTGGATCAGCAGGTGCTCGGTACTGACTGCTAGAGACAACCTTCAAAGATTTTAAAGTGCAATTGACTTGCACTCTTCACCTGCACAAATACATTTGAAAACTGGGCTTAAACAAAGTCATACCCAATACACTGTGAATCCGTATGCTGAGGTCTAGAAACCTTGGCAGCAAAGCTTAAATTTCTGAAAGGACTGAGGTGCTGTGCAACTCTCATGGCTCTGCTTCAGCGTTTGCCAATCTAGTCCCTGTACCCAAAGCCATAGACCAGAGCTGGTAGCTCAGCTCTGAATAGGAAGAAAGGGAAAACAAATGCCTGGGGTGAGCATTTAAGCCATTCAATGGGAAGCTTTCTGGCAAGGGCCCATTTCTAGTTCTTACACACCATTCTCCTGAAGTTTTTTTTTGTTTTCAAGAGAAAAACTTAAAACTTCTTCTTTGAAAACATGGCAAGTGTTGGTACCTACTTCTCCCTCACACCTTCCTGCCCTACTGAATGTACTGTTAGTAATTGTCCAAATTTACTTCATGTACTTCAAAGGATGATCTGTATTCATTTCTCTCCTGTTTCTGAGGACTCAGCACAGAATGGTGCCCTACCTATAGGGGGAGCTGCTATATGAGGTGGTGTATGGATTGTGGTCCAAGTCTCATGTGCTTTGTGAAGAACAGAGGACATTCTTTCTTTCCCACATATTGAAGATGCCTCATTGTTCAGCTCTGCATAGAAAAACCCAAACTGTGATTATTCGAACTGTGAATTAGATTTGCAGTATTTCTCAGCTACATGGAAGTTAATTGGAGCAGGGACGGAGTTGTGTCTTCCTGGTCCCAAGCAGCCAGCACCAGTCTGTGTTTTTGTTGCAATGAGAGTTTGAGTCTAAACTTGCTGACCTATCAAGAGTTTAAAAAAAAAAATTACACATTTTTCTATGTCCCCACTATGTTAAAAGATACAGAACACTCTTAGCAAGGAAAATTGAAGAAATTTAAGCATTGCTAACTTGGAAATTCTATTATGTAGGAGTATGTATCTTGGTAATTCTCATCACTTCTGTTAAATTACTCTAGGATGGATCATTTACCAAAATCCTGAAATAAGATTCATAGTAACCATCATACTGTGCAAAATCTGAATGTTTCTCATTAGTACATGGTATAATGAACTACCTGAACACATACCTGCTCTACAAGCCAGAGATGAGGAGATTAATTTGTGATAAATATGTTTTTGGTTTCTGTGCTTTTTTTGGCAGTTTCATATCTGTGCCTTTTAACTTCATATCACATTCTTGTCAAAATGCTGAGACTCCTCAGAATGTGTTTGGAAGGGGTAAAAAAGATGAGCAAAATAAATGTAATATGATAAAGCTTAGAAAACAATATAATCTACTTTTGAGGTACTCAGAGATTGATTTAGTAGGAGTGACAAAACAGATATTGCCAACTGCTTCTCAATTTTGAAAACTGTCACAATCACTTAATAAAGCTTTACCCATCTGTATAAACACAACTTAATGCTGTCCTTGAGGCGAGGCAGTTAGTGATTCTGAATGTATTAACATTAATGAGAAATCTAGTGACTTTACTAATAAGGGATCCATGTTCAGTACTGCAGATTTAAGTCTTTGTGAAGTGAATGACAGACTTCTTTAAACACACTTTTGCATGCCATAATTTCAAAAGTATATAATTTATTAATAAATTGGTTATGAGAAAATCAATCATTAGAAGCTTGCAAGGCAGTCATTTTTTTTTTTCAACATGTGACAGCGCTGGAAGTGATCATAGGAACTGGACTGTAAAAGAAAGAAAGCAAGTATATATACTCTACACAGCTGTCTGTATGCCTAACATTTTTGCAGGTTTCTGCTTCTCCCGGAAGGAGAGGTGGAACAAGGGTCCCCAGATGAGTGAATTTGTAAAAATATGGACTTGAAGTCCTACAGATAAATAGGTTTAAATAATGTTGTTGTCTTTGTCTTTTTTTGACATGGTTATAACATGGTTATGTACTTCCCATTTCCCTAAAAGTAATCTCTGTTATTGATCATATTGATCTTGTATGCTTAAAAAATAAAAAAAAATAAAAAAAATAAGATCTCCAAAACAGTGAATTTAAAGAGTTGCAAAACCATTTGTCACATCATAGTTCAGAGCTATTGGAGAACGGGTGATTACTTCTGTCCTTTCACGTTGCTAATGATGGCAGCAAGCCTTGTGAGCTGCCAGTACAAGGACTGTAGCAGAGAGAACACCTAGTGTGCGCTGTGAGGTCTGTATAACAGGCATGTTTCTCCTCACTGTTCTTTTGCTGGTTATTTCCCAATACCTACCCAGAAATTTTCTGGTTACCTCTGTCTAAACAGACATCTGGGTTTTTCATGTCCTCTTCATCATCTTTTGAACTCCAGTAATGAGCTTTTAAACTCCAACTGCACGTTTCAGGAAGTATGTAAATAGTCCCGTGGGACCCGTTGGGCATGTGTGCACAATGGTATGTCTAATGCACTTTTCAAGTTTGGCAAAACATACTTCAGCAGGATAGTGAAATGGTACCTTGGGTTAAACTATGCTGTACCTCTAAAACAGATCAGCTGAGACGATGAGCTTTTCATTGCAAGTGTAACTAATCTAAGCTATTTCTAAAATTGCTGTGTTTTATTCATTTGGAGATTACCTTAAGATACCTAGTGAGTCTTTCTGTGTCTGCCTTTTCTTTCAGTGGCTCTTATTACAATGTGATTGTTAACATCTAATGAATGCAATAAATATAGCCTTAAAAATTGTAGAAGGTTAACAAGAATTTGCTATTGTTTGGAAACCCAAAGATTTCAAATCCTGTTTTTCTTTCCTTTTCTTTCTTTCTTTCTTTTTTTTTTTTCCCTGCAAATAAAGTTCAGTTGAGAGTTTGAAAAATAATCTGCCAGTACTGAAATAAATAGTTTCTATAGACTGCATGCAGCAATCATCTCTTGCGAGGACGATGCCAACATAGAAGTGACCATGTTCAATGTCAGGACATTATCATTTCTCAAAACCGTACATATCCTCCCAAGCAAGGACTGAGTGGAAGTTTAAGTAAGCTTTGGAAGCTTATTTATGCCTCAAGTCAAAAAGCTTGACAGTCCAGTAGCCCTTGCACCAGAACTGTTTTAAGAGTTGTTGTATGTTCAACTGTTCATGGTGGACTCCATCACTGAATACACTCCATTGCTTCTAAAAGCAAAACACTGGCAAAGCTCAGCAAGCTCTCCATCCACTTCATGTCTGAGCGTGATGGGAAAGGCAAAAATCTTGTTCAGATCCAGTGTGGATGATCAAATGTCAATTGGGATATCAAACACTGACCCTCTTGTATGCAAGTGAGCAAGATGTTTGCCATCTGTCTGTGTTTTGAATGTAGAAGGAAGTGTGTGAGTTTTGTGGGAGAACATGTAGAAAGCTGCTTTACCTGGCTCTAAGCATCTGACATCTGTAAGTTCTCAGACAGCAGAGAAAAAATTGTGCTGAATCCTTCACCATGTTTCTCTAGGCACTGGAGCTTGTGGATTTGAGGGAAAAGAAAGCTCCCCTTGTAGCCTGTTATGATTGTGCTATCATAACGAACAAAATAAGAATATTGATTTTTCTTGCACGATATAGGAAGTGTAGGAAGGAAAGAATATTCCTGGTTTTAAAGTTGTGTCTTTCATTTGTAGTGTGTCAACTTTAGTTTGTTACATGAGTAATGTAATCCACTAATAAACCTCATCATAATGATAAAAATAATACAAAATAATTGGTTACAAATAAATGTGCTAAAAATGCAATATTTTGTAAATTAAATATCTTGTTTAATGCTTTAAAATCCAGACCTACTTTTTGAAAAAGTAAATTTTGTATTTCTATGTTTTTCTTGATAAGACTGTGTGCAGTTTGCAGCTGGTCTGAGGATTTATTGGTGCTTGCACTGAAACTTAAGTTTTCTTCAGAGTTCTACACCAAGTATTTTAATAGTGAAATGTATTTCTTGTTGCTGTGAAACAACACTTAGTGCTAATCTTGCCTAAGAAGTTGCTACCAGCTGTCTTTGTGATATCCACCTGTCACCGGTTATTCATGTGTATTTTCTTTTTGAGAAGCCCTTCCTATTGAAAGGAGTAAGTTATTTTTAGGAAATGGGGGTGGGGGTGGTGTGTGTAAAAAGCCATTTACCTGGACTTTTTTGAAACTAGTGTGAAATGCATGAGTTTCACATACATTTTCTGGTTCCTAGCTTCTTGATATTTATAGCTAAACACTGTCCTCAGAATTTCTGTGGATGTTCCTCTAGCACTGGCGGATTTACTGTATGTGAAATCCTTTACCTGTGGTCTGAAAGACTTCTTGCTGTGCAGGAAAAAAGGATTGTCACAATGGTGCTAGCCTTATATTGGTTGAGAGATGAAAAAATAGCGCATGCATGGTTCTTGCACCTCCCTTCTGGTCTCGGGAGCTCAGAGAGGCTGGAGGAGTGTTTTCAGCCTTCAGATTCGGGTGTTCCTGTCTGTGCCTGTCACAGAAGGAGGGTGAGCTGTTGCAAGGTGAGCCCCTCGAATAGGGCTGTTGTTCCCCACTGTTTTGATGCCACACCACTTCTGTCTTCTCTTCGCTCCCACTCCAAGCCCTGTTGACACCTCTGGTCACGTTGCTCTCGGCTCCCTGGCTGCAGGCTCCAGGCTGACCGGCCGTCAGATTGTTTGAGCTGTGCCCCGGTGAGAATACCATCATCGCAACAGCAAGGCATGCTTGGGAAATGGCAGTGGGGAGTGTTAGATAGACAATCAGTTCTTGAGAAATCTTTTCCCCTCTCTGCACATGTGGAAAAAATACAAGAATTACCCTCTGACTTCGCATGCAGAATTGCCTCCAGCCGGTATTGTCTGGGGTTTGGTTCTGGCTAATGAACGTTTCTGAAAACGCTGAGGTTAATAAGACTTTTAAAGTGAAGCTTTCCAGTAATTTAATGCTCTCCTCTATGCAACATTCGCACTTCTGTGCTATAGATGAAGCCCAGGTATCGGCTAAGAACTTCAGGTGTCAGAAACTTATTCAACTTCAGTGAAGCCCATACAGCTATGCTGTTTTTACATTTGTGAGGATCTTGAAAAAATATTTTCCAGCAAGTTTTTGTAGTGCTAAATTTTTAAATGCTGTTATTGCTTTTATTCCTACAGACTACGGTATTATCACTTAAAAGATGCAAATAATTTCATAGCCTGGAGTGAAACTGCTTTCTGACCAAACATTAGGAGTGGCTGCAAGTGACTGCAAGGTCAGGGTCTACAATGGATTTTGTTCACTAACTTGTCAACATCTTTTTCTTATGACTCTACTGTTTCAGAGGAGAAAGGGTTTGTGGCAAGTTAGTGTTTCACTTGCTTGTCATACTGAAGAACAAGGAGTACATCAAGATATGACATTCATTTTTTT
Source organism: Anseranas semipalmata (assembly GCA_013399115.1). Lineage (NCBI taxonomy): Eukaryota > Metazoa > Chordata > Aves > Anseriformes > Anseranatidae > Anseranas > Anseranas semipalmata. The sequence continues at coordinate 1,076,172 of VXAA01006133.1, forward strand.
TATTTTGTTTTTGTTTTGGGGGGGGTATCACTCCATGTAGTCTTTATTATTTTCCCTCATTATGTCATGTCATACTGGGATAATATTTCAACTGTGCTGTGGTCTGAGCAAAAGAATTTTCTGGCTGTTAGTTCCAAGCTTTCTCATCTTACCTTCAGAATTAACTTAACAAGCCTGTGTTTCTTTGGAAGTCAATGAATCACACATTCCTGTGTGCTGCAGCCCTTTAAAAAAAAAGGGATTTAAGGCATTTTGTGCTTCATTTTTTAAGAAATATTATCCAATATGCTTGAAAGGCTGGGGTCTGAGAAAAGAATCTAAATCTTCAGTTCTTTCCAAGCTAAATTTGGCTTAGTGTGGAATCTCCATGTTTGAGAGGGAAGGACAGGTTTGACCCTTATTTTTATTTTTTTAAAAGGGGGTGGATGGGTGCAAGTTGGGGGTTTTCAGGGAGGTTTTCTTAGAAGAATGATTTGTGGAATGAGAAAGAGGTATACAATAAACTGGTTCAGCCCAGGTAATTGTTGTGGTCTATGACATTTGAAGGCTGAGGGGTGGGGGGAACCCAAATAAATCCTGAGGAATGCCCAATTAGTAAGAGGAAATGAGACAAGTTACATTCGTGGTTTGTTTCATCCCTTTCCTAAGTAACCTTTCTCTTGGCTTGTCTGAGACGGATCTAAGTTTAGAGAACATACCAAAACACAGCGTTTCAGAAGGAGCCCACAGGCATGTAAAGATGTCTGTGCAGCAGCCTCGGTGCTGCGGCAGCAGCCAGGGCGGATCACAGTTTTATGTTCTGTGCTGGAAGGCTGCCACTCCTTCCCTTTGTTCTGCTTCCTTTGCTGCATAAAGCTTAGAAGACAGCAGCTGCCATTATCATTAGTGATAAAAAGTAATTAGGTGATGATTTCAGCTTCAAACTTGACCGCCCTTGCACCCACCAGACTGAATACCTGCAAGCACCTCAGTCACCCAATCCACTTCCTTGTAACCCTGGCCTTTTTGCAGTTTCCTCCTCACTGTGAGAAGCACCTTACCATGGGAAATAAGGGGTTAATGCCAGCAAAGACGAAGGTAAAGGAGATGAAGGTATTTGCTTTCCCCTGTTACTGTTTCAGTTTGCTGTGGCAGCTTTAATTCTCAGTTTGCCACGCTCCCTGATCGCTGTTCAGACAGACAACACCTCCGCCCTGCCCAGAGTGTTTGGCTGTTATTTATATTTGTATTATTGTTAGCTTAATGAAATTGTTTTCTAGGCCTTTTCTCTCTCTTCTTTCTGCCCCCAAATAACCTGAAGTAACCTGAAATTTCCCTAATTCGTAGCTCTTCATATTTTGGTAATTATTTTGTGCAATCACGTGTAAGTTTGTTTTTCCAAGTAGGGTTTGGTTTCTGGACAAAGCTGAAGAAAACTCCTAGTAGTAAGGTGGAGAAACATTCTTTATGTAGGTGTGTCTTCCTATGTGATGAGTAATGAAATATTTTTGGTCCGCATGCCCATTCCCTAGTGCCTCGATTGCTACAACTGCTTTACCCTTTCTTAAACAAATGGTCTCACAGGAAGATCTCTGTCTGCAGAGGGTCCCACCATCATGGGATTTTCTGACTTACCTTCCTTTTGGCTTCATTAAGTTGCTTTGCAACTCTGCTAAAATTCTGCTCTGGTTCTTCGAGCAGCTTTGTGTATTGTGCGTTGTGAGAAGCAAGACTATGTTTTACCAGAAATTCTGTCTAACATTCATGATCAGAGAGCAGCTTGCTTGCTCTTAATAGTTTAATTTCTCTGCCAGAATGTTGTGAGTAAAGGTATCACAGATATGTCTAACCATAACCTTACTCTTCTGATCAAAAATTTGCCGATGCTGTTTAGGATAGTCTGATATCACCCTCTTGCCCCATACTCAACTGAGGACTGTGTTTGAGATTAGCATTGTGGGTTTTTTTGTTTGCTTTTGTTTTGAATATCACCATTTTTGGTGGCAGGTACCCATGTGCTGCTGCTGCGTTTGAGAGGTTCATGGAGCTGTTCATGTTAGAGCTGGAGGGAGTTTTAAAAACAGCCACATGTAGCTAACAATGTTTCCTTCACTGTTTAACAACGTTCTCCATGCTAAGTGGAAGTGCACCCAGTGTTTTAATACCAGTTGTTGCCTAAGGCATTTCCGTAGTTTGTTCTATTGATGTTTTGTTAGAATTGAAATTATGAATACATTTTTTTGACAAAAGATTTTGGCTTTTATTAGTGTGGATTATTTTAATGCTAATCTATATCTCTGTTCTTGGAACGAAAATCCATTATCTCCTGCATTTTTTTTCATAAAAATGCAACAGTTAAATTCATTGCACCTTAGCACATTTGCTGGAAGAGATTCATGTAGGCTTTAAGTAGTTAAAAGAATGTTTATATCAGGTATGAAAATTAATAGTTTTCATAGTTACACTTTGTTTTAAACCAAGTACTTTAATGGCGTTCTCTAGAAACATGGGCCAGCCAGCAGCCTGACTGCATGCATACGTACATGTCTACTCAGACATCTACAGCTTGAAAAGCTGAAATTTTCATGGTCTTAGCTTCACCACTTGTTGCTTCATTTAAAACCAAATCTGTTGTCATCGTTTTCACTCGATCATGGTGAATGATGTTGATGATGGCCCTTGAAGTCCTACTTGGTGGCCTTCCCTGCGAGGAGAACTAATCACGCATGGGAGGCTTTGGGTGAAACTCCTGGGTTCTTGGAGCTGCCAATTCTGCTCTCCAAGAACAGCAATGTAGATTAACAACTGTATTGCTTCTTGACGTTATTCCAGAGTAACTAGATGGGAAGTATGTCCTGCTACCCTTATTTAATTGTATTCTCCCTTAAACACTCAGTAACATTTGTAAAACAAAAACTAACTGCTAAATGTATTCCAAAAAGCAAAAGTTGCTTGATTGCAAATCTAGGATAGTATGTTGTAGATTAGGTAAACAATGCTTATTCTTTCATTCTCAATGTTGTATAGAAAAGAAGTCCTGTCAAAGCTGCAATTGTTTGAAAATAAAATAGAGTTTTTGTACCAGTAATTGCCCACATGTCCTAATCTGAAAAATATGAACTATCTACGTGGAAATTGGAAAAAAAAAAAAA
>VXAA01006133.1:1079412-1142401 GCA_013399115.1 Anseranas semipalmata
AAAAAAAAAAAAAAGTAATCATCATCTTGATGCTGGTCTTTGAAGTACTGGCATAACTTTGTCTTTATTCAAAGAGGTGGTAATGTTCTAGCTTACTTCAGAGAGAATCTGATACCAAGCACTTTGATTTATTTTTTTCTCCTTCTTTGACTGATTTCTTGAGAGCAGGGTAAAGGAAGGGCAGAGGTACAGCTTTTGACTGTATGATCTGAACAGAATGGAAAGAAGTGGAGGGAATATATTTATAGTTGGAAAAAGAAAAATCAATATTACAAAATGGGATGTTTTAGAACATTGATTTTTTTTTTTTTTTTGGCTGCAAAATATTGGTCAAGAATAAAAGTCTAATGATGTGTTATGAATCTAAAATTAGGATAAGAATCTAAGAGTTTCAGTGTTTTTATGTGAAGGAAATACAGAATTTACTGTGAATTCTGTTACGCTATAAACATATGTAGCTGTATAGCTGATATTTACACTTGACTTTTCCAAATTTGACCTGATCAACATACCTGTAAGGTCACAGTCTGAGGTAATTGGAGCAAGGAAGTAGTTGCAGTGACAGAAGGCAGAATTTTCGGTGTTGAATCCCTGGGTGAAGAGGAGACTTTATGTTGTGATTTTTTTTTTTTCAATGTCAAACCCACAAGGAGATGAAAGCATAGCCTGAAATAATCTGACAGCTGAAATGACACAAAATGGGGCAGAGCAAATGTGGACTGAATGATTTTATGGAGTTCTGTATTCAATATTCATTTTAAAGCTTTCTTTCCGACCTATTTGTGTGTAGTATTTGTCTTTATAAGACCACCTGCTCCATCTCTGAAATGTCAGTGAGAAGAGCTTCACAGAAAGCTTTAAAATGTCTTCCTATATTAAGTACCACAGAGCATTCAAACATAAATCTTCTCAATTCTGCAATTTCTTCCTCAGAAAAGCATGTCTCCCTTTTTTATTTCTCTGCATTATTTCAAAATCATTAAAATCATTTATATTGTATTTAATATAAAGATAATATGATAACTTCAAATATAATAATGGACTTTTCTGTTTTCTTGTGTGTATTGTTCTGTAGGTTAAAGCTGGGGGGAAAACAACACCAAACCCGGAAACATAGTTGACTGGATATATTTTCAACATGAATCGTGCTTTTAGCAGGAAGAAAGGTAAGTAATTTGGTTTACATTCCACGAGAGGCATAAATATCCCTCATAAAATCTTTAGAATATTAAGAATTATATGAGAATACTTAGGAATCATGACATCTAATCAATTATGTAGCAAAGGGCAACCTTCTATGATGTACAGAGTTGAGGCTTCTTGACTGATAAAGAACTTTCTGGATTGTAAGGCTTATGTTGAATTGCATACTATTTTCTTTACTGAGATGTGTGTGCATATACATTCATATATATACTTTTATGTTTTTTTTCCTGCATGCACCAAAGGATGTGCTGGAGGGTTTTAGAACTTCTAAAGAGTTAGTGACTTCTGCATTTATTTTTCTGCATTTATACGTTCCCTGGGTTCTTAGAGAAGCTATTTCGGAAAACCATACTTTAATATACTTGAAATATCTCATGCTGCAGAATATTGCTTAGCTTTAAGAAGCTATTCTGAATTTGTAGCATTCTGAAATGTACCCTTTCCAAAAGTATATCAAACCACTAAATATTCAGAGTTGCTCTTCTGGCTTGCTTATTCTCTTTTCATGGTCTGTTTATGATTAAGCATAATTTTTAGATGAAGTGTAAGAGGTGCAGCTTTTTTTCTTTTTTTTTCTTTTTTTAACGACAGGTTTGTTGCTATTTTCCCTATTTGTTTATAGGGTAGGAAATATCATTCAGTAGGGCTAATTTCTTTTTGTTTTTCCTGTTTTCTTCTAAAGATAAGATCTTAAGTATGACACACCGAGCCAGAGCCTCTGCTTCAATAATTAAGTAAACTCCACTGGAACGAGTATAAATGTTTTGTTTATGTAACAAGAGTTCCTGCTTTGGTATCAATATCAAAGCTGGAAAGAAAAAGAATCTGTCGTGCATTATACCAGCATGAAATGATAGCAGTACTGCATCCTTCCATGTCTAGTACATTTATTTGCTACATTGTGATGAACTGAGATAAGTAGTTCAGAAGACCAGAAAACATAGCTTGATCACAGAGAAGATAAACTTATTCACAAAGGCTGCAAAAAAAACCAAAAAAAAACAATTAGAGATCATTTGATATCCCAGAAGCAAGACAGATTCTGAGGAAATAAACTAAAATCTACAACCCATGCTCTTAAGCACTGATCTATTTTCTTGTGTAGATATTTGTAATATCCCTATCAAGAATCCGTGCCTACTAGCTGCTTAATAGTGCTGCCTAGTTTATTCCAAATAATTTGAGAGGCTGTTCCAATACCTGTATCCAATATCAGACACAGTGTATTGTGTGCCTATGTTACAGAACAACAGGTTTGTCCGAAATCGGAGCAGTGCTCTTCAGAGCCCAGACCCCCATTTTCATTATTCCCACTACTTCATTTTGCAACTGAGCAAAATTCCCAGCAGAATTTTATACTTTGTGTATGAAGTCTGGGGCAAGTACTTGGTGTAAATTTATTTTTGAGGGCCACTATGTGGGCATGAAGCGGCCGCTTCCAATGACTACAGGTGTGCTGAAGGCTCTGTCCTTAAAAACAGCCATTCCAGTCATTGCCCATCTGAATCCCTGGGATTTAGCACAAAAAGGATCTTCTAACCTGAATATTTTAGTTTAGTTGTAGTTATTTGTAGTTGGCTGATTGATATGACAGAATCTTGAATTGAATATGAATAAAAGCAAGCTTTTCATCTTTCACCCTAATAATGACAATGAAAAATACAAGAAAATTGGAAGTTTGGAAAAAAAAAATTCAGCTTGTTTCAGGAAGTACTTACTTGAGCAAGCAAAAACAAATGGAATCTTTTTGCAGTCCAAGTTGTAGTATTTATTCTAATCAGTTAGCCTTAAGCTTATATAATAGGGAAACAAATTTTATGAAATAACATTGACTGAAAAAAGTTCATTTCTGTTATAAAGCTGATATCAGCACCTGCTGAACTTACGTGCTTTAATATGAGGAAAAAAACAAAAACATCATGTTCAAAGTAAAACAGCTTTTCTGTTGACCTTAGTAGAAGTTGGTTGGACTACCAACTACATCTATTAGAGAGAGAACTTTCTGTTTTAGAAACGTTATATGCCTTAACTGTACAAAAATATATACTCTATTTTCCATCCCTTGATCAATGAGTGCAGTCTACTCTAAATAGTGTTTATGGATTATCTTTTTTAATGGTCTCTTTTCTATTAAAATAATAATAATAAAACAACAACAAAACAATTCAAGAGCAATGTTTTGTATGTTTACACTGCTTTGTTAATATGACTAAGCTTGTGAAAACACGAATCTATCCACAGTATCAGAAGCTTGCTTTTGGGTGTGATCCAGTTTTGATTCACTGTTTTTGATGATATATTAACTTTTCCTTTAAAGTTTGGTGTGGTAGCATGGTTGTTTGAAACGTTGTAGCATGGAAAGTGACAGATTGGAGTCTGTTAAATCTTGAAATGTTTTTGCATCTTGATGATTAGAGTTTCTCCTTTAAGTAGTTCAGGGATTTTAATGTAATTCTTTTGTAAAATACCATAGTAAATTCTGTATTTTCCTGTAAGTTTTTCTCATTATTGGTGTATTGTTATCTAAACTGAATTATCTATTTGTTCTTAATTTAGTGGTAGTGTGTACATGTAATGTGTATACACATAGAGAAAGCATTTGCTGTGTTGTTTTGTTGTTGTTGAGGGTTTCATATGCATTTGATTTTGGTTCTTTGTTGTTGTTTCTTTCATTTGTTTGTTTTTGCTCTTGTTTTTGGTGAGTGGAGGTGCATCTCCCAAATGGGAATAGCACGTTTTACTGATTCTGTGGTCTTCCATTCAAAACCATTAGTATAAGACCTGGTGCATATAAGAAACAAAAATGAGCTAGTAGTTGTTGGCTTTTGTCCCATCAGAAAGGAGAAAGAGAACTACTGTTTCTTCCAGATAGAGGCATTTCTAAGTATGGAATAGCTGTAATCCAAACCTTCTGGGAGTAAAAGAGTCAAACACTGAGCGTCTCAAAACAGTTCCAAAAATATAGCTATCCACTTTGGGCTAAATTTAGCCCTGAATTACAATGTGTGAAATCCAGCAAACTTTACTGAGGTTGTGCAGGGCGTAAATCACAGCTGAATTTAGTTCATTCTTTATTATACCCCAATGGTCCTGCTTCATCCTAGAATAAATGTCAGCCTTAGTTTACATATGGCACAAAGTTCAGTCCTGAAGCTGCTGTTAAATTTGCTAGGAATCTGAAATTTCTAATGTTTTTCTTTTTTTCCACATGATAGCAGTTCATGAGGTTGGTAATTGCTGCTGGATTATTGGCTCATGAGATGTAGATGACATTCATAATATTAAATGGAATATATTGAGGTAATAGCCTATCATAAATCATAAATGTCACTGATAGGATTTCAGTGCAATGGCTTTTTATGAGTCTCATCTATGAAGATGTAGACAGATACATTTAATTGTCAAGGTTTGATATATGGAAAAAAAAAAAAGCACAATCAAAAGTTATAGGATGCTTTTTTATACGAGGGGACTGGCTATAATGTGATCTTTATTTGTACTGTAGACTTATGCTACATTCCAGAGACAACAAATGTTTTGGTTGATCTTTCCTTTTTGAGTAAATAGACAACAGGTGAAGCCCTAAAAGTGTGAAGGGAATTAGGTATAGTCCTATCACAGATACTTTAATTCTTTCAGAGAGTATATTTCACATCACTGGTTTAAATAAATTAGCTATCCATGCTGCATTTCAACACCAACAATAATGATAAAAAACATAAAGAAACAGTAGATACTTGTATACTCTAAAGATGTGTAAGTAGTTGCTATCTTCCTCATTGTGGCCTTCAGATATTCTTGTGATTGCACTTTGTCCTTTCAAAAAAGCACTAATCACCTTCAAGGGGAAAAAAAAAATATCAACAAAACAAAACTAGGTTTAAATCTCCTGCTCTGCCTCTACCCCAAAACAGCTGCTGATTGCTAAGAATTTTTAATAAACATTTTTCCTAGAACAAAGCTTAGAAGTAAAGGGAGCATTTTTGTTTACCAAATATTTCTGTATTGTTTCAATTAATCTCAATTAACTTCTTGACACAAAAATAAAGTATTTTAATAGTTTTAAAATACCTCCACAAAGAGTCTTTGTGTGTTCTAGATACTGTTCCTTGGGTTTTGAAATACAGTATTGTGAAAAAACATTATTCAATAACCAAGTTCCTTTTTAGCTCCTTAACTGCCTGTGGGTTTTTTGTGTTAATTATTTTTGTTATGATACTCTTCTCATTAGGCTACTGAGGTTCCCTTTTGAGTATGTCAACAAGGACATTTGCAGGTTTACTATGTTAATTTGGAAAGGACCAAATCCTCTTCCCTTGCTGGGACAAGGAAGTGTCTTTTCCTGCAGCATGTGTTTATGCATGCACTTGTATGCGAGCATATATTTATTTATGCACTTTCCAAAGGGATCCCCCCCAAGTAATGTTCCTCACCGCAAAAATAGAACAAATAATAGTATCTCTGGATTTTGAAAGCAGAGGGAACAGGTCTAGCTGGCATGAATTGTTTAGGATGGAAATGGTTACAGTATGTTTCTGAAGGATGCACAGCTGCAAATGAGGAATATGCACTGGGAACTCTCTGTAGGATTCATGTTGTGTCTGCACAGATAAATCTAATTTTTCATTTGAAACTTCATGCAGTTATTCTGCCTTTCTTTGACCTTGTATGGTGTCTTGTTCCTTTTGGTGATAACAGTTTGGTAGCACCTCCATAAGGTCTAAATCATATGATATTCTTAGCTATGAGTGAATTTCTTTTCCCCAGCTGTTAACATGAGGATAGGAGGACAGGATTGTAGTTTCCTGTTGGCTATTTTACCTGCATTATCTTCAGAAGAGTATTGCAGAAATAATCTATCACCTGCTTAAAGAATACTCTAGGCAGCTCACAGGATAGATCTACAAACGTTTACAATGATATTTACCATAATAACTCTTTTATTTTTTCTCTTACAAAACCTAGAGGGCTTCTTTCAGAACATACACACTCCTTAACCATAAAGCACTAACTACTGACTCCAAAACAGCAACACCACTGGAGGAGTCTTAAGCTTTTTGGTTTCCATCCTATTAAAATTTATGCAGCCTCATTTACAGAATGCTAAATGTTTTGTACAGCAGTTAAGCAAGCGTTCCTTTTGAAATCTACAAGCTAATAAATTCTTTGTGTAGAGTTATTAGTGTATGATACACAGTTGTTGCTCAAGTGTATGATTTAGGTGGTTAGCTTGGGGAAGTTACTCTAAATATGCTTCATGAGTTGCACAGGTACCCTGTTATTTCACTGGATGAATGTCTAATTAAAGACAAGATGTATTATTTTGTGTGAGCATATGAAGTTCAAGACGTAAGTTTTACAGCTCCAGTGTGACAACTTTGAAAATTTTTCAGTGAAAGGTCAGCCAACGCTTTTTTCAGAGACCAACACTTTTTATAACTCAAACTTCTCAACTTAGAGCATATTAATCTTCTGCATTGTTTCATTTAAGTAAAACGGAATGTCATTCTTCCAGTGAAATAAATTTGGATATGTACCAACTAATATCTTGATAGGAGTCACAATGACTACTACTTTTTGTAAGACTTAGTCTTATAAAACTGTTGGAAAATTGCAAATATCCAAGACATGCCATTCAGGAAAATATTATTTTGTGAAATAACGTCCTTTAGATGCATAAAACCATGATGCTTGTATAGACAAATGAGAGGAAGCTACAGATTTGCATGCTGTAGTTGTTTTGAATGATTGCTGCTGGTGTTGTTTCTTTTCTTTCCAGTTTACTCGCATTTTAAAAAAATATAAGTTCAAATGAAACATTTGTATTACAGTATTTTAATCTTGCTGAATTAGAAAAATTAAGTAAAATTTCATTTTAACTTTAAGATTTCTCGATTCTATTCCTTTTCCTTCTGAACTGACACATGTAATGTTCTTGAAGTTAGAAATTTTATAAAATTGCCTTTTAATTTTTATCTAGCTTAATTGATACTTTCCCCCATTTATTTAGTGTTATACCACAACATTTAACTGAATTTTGACTCCGAAGGCAAAAGGTGGAGTTGCAGGATTGATTTGTGCATACTCCTTAGTGAAAACTTGTGAAAAAATGTGATCACTTAAAATAGATTACAGTATCCCAGTAATCTCTCTTTGAACTTCAACTCAAAGATTTTAGCAAAGACTAAAAGGATTTTGGTGTAGCTCTTTTGGTAGCAAGAAGACAGAAGAGGTGTAGGCTAAAGCGCTCAAATTTTTTCTTTTTTCCTTTTTCTTTTCCTCTAATTTAGGAAGCAGAACTTGTTAAAAGTTCTTAACATCAACAAATAAGTGCAAAGGCAAGGATTTGCTGATCACTGATTAGTTGCACTAATGTATTATTTTGATCCATCTTTTCTCTCTTGTCAAAAGTGTCCTAGCTACTAGCATCCATGTCTTAAAATATGTAGTATAAAATGCGTAGGTTGTGCAGTGAGTGTTACTATTCGAGGAAATGCAAATAGTAGATTTTTTTGGAGGGGCATTTTGTAACTGTGCCAACCCAGCATTACTATGATATCATTTTGCTATTTTAGTAATGAGCTATTTAAAACCATTCATAAGGTCCTGAATATTACAGGAGAAGGACACAGAAAAGCTAAACATTCTGCAAAGCTCATTCTGTTCTAGGAAGATATGGCTTCAGTGTCTTGGCAAAGAATAAATGTGTTCAAAGAATGCTTTGTTTGCCAAAAAAAGAAAAAAGAAAAAAGGAAAAAAAAAAAGAAGAAACAACAAAAGTAATTATTTTGGGCTTATATATATTGACTGGGATTTGCTTATTATTACCTGCTTATATTTTGGGCAGAATTTGACTTATGTTCAGGTTACTATGATTAAGCAATTGAAATAACTTCAATAAATTACGGCCATTGAATATACAGCTTGTGCCCAGTCATTCCTCTACAAGGTGGTTGAGGTGAATACTCTAGCTGAATTACAGATTATGGGTAGGTTTCTGTTAATAATGTTTAAATGCTGCATTCAGGTCAAAACACTGGTAACAAGCATCAAGTCTCATGGCTCTGTATCAGCTGGAAGTCTGTAGCAGTCAGAAGACTGGTTCTACCTTACATGTTGACTGACTAGCAGAAGCGTAGCTTGGGAAAACCTGACTTTCTGCTGCAGTGCAGGATAAAGGAAATGACTCAGCAGGGTGACAATTCTTGTATGTCCCATTGTGAAGGTTTTCTTTATTGATACAAACATAGATAATCTAGGAAAAATGAAAGATACAGATACGCATATACACGCACAAGTAAGCTCCTTGTTCCCTGAATTAGTAATGCATAGATATAGCACTGATCTTGTAGGATTGTCTCCTCTTCAGGAGACTGCTGGTAGGCTGATTCACCTGTAAGATCTTTCTTTTCATAGCAAATGTTATAAGGCAGGAAGAAAGTTCCAAGATTTCTTTTCTGTTGGTGAAGAAAACATCCACTGATGTCAAAGAGATTTTGATTCAGTAAAGAATGAAGGCTTTAGTTTTTACCTTCTAATATTATCACTGGAGCACTAAAAAGAAAAAAAAGTTCACATCAGAGTCTTTCTTTGTTCATTGTGTTACATGGAATGGCCACTCAGTCTCATGCTTTGATAAATGCTTTGGAAGCAAAGTTAAGCAGAGCCACGTGTGGAATCCATGGAGTGTGGGGTTTAGGGAGGCTTAACTGAACTTGCACTACTAAGCATTGTTTTGCTGTTTAGAAAAACTAGTTCAACCGTGCCTCTCTACGAAATTCATTCTACTATCTGGGCAGTAAGTAATGAGTGAAGGAATTTATCTCAAAGGGAGAGCAATTTCTTGGCACTGTTACTGCTTTCCTTTTTGTTAGATAAATGGTCAGCTGTGCTGTTATCTAACCTAATGTCATCCTCCAGTAAGTGCCGCACAGTTGATCTGGATACTTTATGAAGTCCCCGAGTCTATTGACTTCAGCGTGTGATTTGTCTGCGCGTTCCTCTTCTGCTCTCTAATGCCTCTGGGGCCTCTCAAGTGACTCATACCGGTGCCTCCTGGTTCCAGACGGTGTGACGGGCAAGTACTCGCCATAAAATGCAGATTGTGAAGGAATCTCTCCTTTATAGGAAGGGGCTGGTATGGTCCATGGGGGACTAGAAAGGAGGGAATTGCTCTTGCAATTCTGTCTATCAAACCATGTGTCTTGCAAATACTAGTTTTATGTGGTTTTCCCAGTGGCCTGAGCAGGCCAGCGTATACTGGCAGAGGGCAAAACATGAGAAGCTCTCACCCAGTTCAAATCCTCTTAACAATTAGATTGGATGCTGTCCTGCTGCTACAGGGCATCTCTAAAAGTCTGTGCTGCACAGCAAGCATGCAGTGTGTGTGAGGAGGGCTTCCATACAGGCTACAGGATGGTGGCTTACTCTGTGCACTTGAGTTGTGAGCCTTCTTTCCGCAGTGGTGCTGGGTTTGTCAAAACCACCACATGGTCAGGGTTTTGCCTCCTAGCATCTCTCATGCTTCATTCAAGTTAAATTCTGTTTATGCCTTAATGGAGTTCGGATGGCTCAAAGTCATAATTCTCAAAAGAAAAAACACAAAACAAAACTGGGCACTTGTGTCAACTTTAATGTAAACGTTAAGGCAGCCTAGGTTAATAGCTTCAGACAAAGTCTGGAATAATTGTAGTTTTCACCAGGTGAAATAATTGTGGTTCACTTTCTACTTCTGTTATGTTAGATGCATGCCCATGTCAGTTTTTGTTTTATTTAGGCCTTTGGTCCTTTCTTTAGGACTTGCTGTTTTATTTATCCATTAAATGTCTAGAACTATTGTTTCTATATAAGAAACAAAATAATACATGCTTCTATATAAGGAATAAAATAATAATACGAACTGTGTTATTCATTGCATTTCATTGTAGGGTTTCATATTTTGTTTATTGCTTCAGAATGAATAACTACTAAACCATAAAAACCTATTTTAAATTGACTTTAAAAGTGAAGGATCATGCAAGCAGCAAGCCACACTTGCATCAGCTGTTTAAAGGAGTACTTGTTTTGTAGGTTTTCTTTTTTTGTAGTGTTCTGGTCAACTGGATGCAAAATGTATGAAATTTGGTATTTCTCAACTGCTATGAAACCAAACTAACTCTAAGCAGTATTTCAAACAGCTGCTGAAAGATAGAGGCATAAGTCCAAAATCAGAGCTTACAGTTCAGAGGGAAATGCTGGTAACAAACATTTCTGTAACATCTGCATGATTTTTCTGTCTTTGCTATCAATGTGAATTTCGCCTCACATCGACTGTTCAGTGTGAACATTCCAAATATGCAGCTAGCCCATAACTACTGCCTGCCCCTAGGAAATGGGCTTCCAACATCTGTGGAAAACTTACTGCCTGCGTCGCACTGTCTGCAGGTCTGCGTGGGGGTGTTGGAAATGCTGCTTGCTGGCTCAGTGTTTTTGTCAATGGCACGAGACTCAAAGTCCAAGCGTCTTTTCTGGTACCCAGAAAAGTTACTGATTTCCTCTTCCTTATGAGCTGAGAAAACCCATCTGTATTTCCTTATCTTCCCCTAATTAAGGCTGCCAACAGTAATGGAAACACTTTCCTAGCAGTGTTATTCCTTGCTCCAGTCCCATAGCTGTCATATCATTACAGTTTGAGGTTGGTACACATGTGGGTGACTTCACAGAAATATTTCAGGTAAAGCTTTGTGCCCAATGATAATATTGGAAAGATTACCAGCATTTCCAGCTTTGCTCCTAAACTAAATAACATTATTTTTCACATTTGAACTCATCCTTCATGGGATGGGAAGAAAGGATGTGAACATTTTTCAAAGAGTAGTTGGTTTTCCTGGTACCCATGTAGTCAATTTAGCCTTTAGAAACTACAGCCCTAGTGCTTGTTTGTTAGTACTAGGCACTGAAGTGAGTTGGGGATTGGTGGTGGTGGTGGTATTGTTTTTAAGAGATTCAATATTCTATTTTGGAGCATTTTGTACTGGATTTTCCTTTACAAATTTATAAATTGCCAGTGTCTTGTTGAAGTGATGTGTAAGAAATAGGTAAATAAAACATTCACATTAGCAGTGTGAATGCATATTTCAGAGCTTAAATTTGCACTGTGCAGGTCTTCACTCTGCTGCAGTGAGTGCTATGGGGCAGAGTGCGGTCCTGTCTTACGTGGCAGCTTCTCCTCAACCTGGGTCTTCCAGTTGAGGCCAGTCACTGGCCTGCTCAGCTGGCCTTCAGCACTGCGCTGACTTGAAATGCAATGCTCACGGTTAACTTTTGGGTTGTCAGGATTTATTCTGATGTTCCTAATTCACACCTGTGGATAACGTTAGCTTTTTATGTTGTACTCAAAATGGAGATCAAGCTTCAGATCTTAAAATATTCTGGGAAATCAGTCAGGTTCTTGGTTCCAGTATTCCAATCACAAGGCACACTTGAAAGGAATTGCAGCCACTTCAGTGCATAACTTTACTCCTGCGTGCCTCCGAGTGGACAAATCCTGCTTCCTTAATTAAAAAGTGGTAATATCACTCTTCAATAATGCAGCTGAACCCGTTCTCATTTAGAAGGAATTGGCTTAAAGAAAAAAATTTCCTCTAGCTTTGCAATTTTGATCCTGATCCTGTGGTGATTATGGTGAATGTCTTGTTTAACAGGCCTTTTTGTTCTCTATATTCAAAAAATTTAGTTGTTTAGTGTCAATAAATGTCACAGCTTTTGCTCTTGATGAGTTTGAAGTGGACTGGATTTTATTGTTCTTATGGACAGCTAATAAAAACAGTAATTGCTGTAACTGCAAGTCCCATTAAAAACGAGGGGAATTGTCTGTGTATATTTAAGGGGAGAGTTTTGCTTTAAGCTGTTATTCTGTTATTTAATTCAATACAGTTCCAGATTTGTGACTTTAATTCTCACTAATTAAAACAGGAGTAGTGTCATGTTAGAAAATATTACTAAATATTGAACGTGTGGAGTATAAAATATTACTCAGTGGCATAGACTCTCACAGTAGGTAATACAGTATAGTAGTTTGGAACTTCTTAAATTTTTTTCTTAACTGATTTCAAATGGGGAAAAAAACTTTTTAAAATGATTTCTAAACTTCTAATAAAAATAAGTTTTTTTCTAATGTTTATAATTCCACTCTAAATTATGTAGAACATTCTAAATGGCCACTAAAAGGGAAGGAAGGAAGGTGTATTTCACAAGTAATAAACTCGTGATGTAACCATATGAAATGGAAAAGTAAGACAATAAGTAAGTGGGAAAATAAGTAAGTGGGAACAAAAAGTGGGACAATAAGTAAGTGGGAAAAGTAAGACAATAGCACAATCTTGTGATGTGAAAATCGTTAAAGGAAAATAGGCAAATTTGTTTAGAATATGTAATGAAAAATTGAATAAGATCTAAACTTCTGAATCAGTTACCACAAGCAGACCTGCTTCTGTTTTCTGATAGAAAGATTAGGGCTTTTTTTTAATACCAGTTATCACTTCAGTAATTTTTCAAAAATAATTTCCTTTGTCCCTTAAATGTCTTGATAATCTATCAAAAAAAAAAAAAAGAAAGAAAAACACACAAACATCATTACGAGTGCAACGTACGGTCAGTGCTTTAAAGAGCAACAGAATGCAGAAAATGTTGATGTTGAGAGACAGAAGCAGCAAACATCCTTAAAGCAAAAAAGGTATTTGAGGGGGAGGTAAATCGGTAAATTAGGGTAAATCGGGTCAGTTGCAATGAGAAATTTACCTAGTGGAAGTAACCCGGTTCTTTCATGTAAATGTTTGGGAAGTTGTGAAATATACTGTGTTTCCATCTAGCCCCAATAATCACTTCAGACAGATACTTATCTGAGGAAAATTAGGATTGTTGATGTTTTCCAGATAGATATTATAATAGTTCAATTAACAATTGAATAACCTATTCAGTGCTTCTTTTATTTTGCTTTTCTGTAGACAAAACATGGATGCACACTCCTGAAGCCTTATCAAAGCATTATATTCCCTATAATGCAAAGGTAAGAAAATATGAAGTTATTTTCTCCTCTTACCTTTAGAACACAGTGCATTCTATCTTTCTTTTCATTTGAAAACTGCAGAGACATGAAGTAGCCAAATGAAATAGTGAGAAAAACTTACTAAGTAAATGTATGTTTTGCAGATGAAAATTTCCTATTTCTTAAATAATGGCCAGATGATTCTCCTTCTGTCTGAGTTATATGATGATTTTGTAGAAAGCAAACCGATGTGTTTCTTCTGCTCTATCCTCTGTTTCCTTTTAATAGATACCAAATGGATGGAAATTTTGACTGCAAAGGCTGCATGTGTACAGTACTATTAAAATTAATAACAGAAACACCTTTTGAACAGTATCAAAGACAAAGAGTAATGATCCTACCTGCTGGATACGATGAAATGTCAAATACTCTGAAAATATGGTAGAATAATAACAGGATTTTTGAGCAGTAAAATCAGAAGTCTTACTCCGCTGTTTTCTCATCTTAGATACAATGAAGTTCTATAATAGTATTTTAGTTAGCCTAATGACATCTGTTCACAGGAAAAACATCTTTCCAAAATAACTTAGAAAATGGCAACTTATTATTTGCCATTATACTTGGAGGGTATTTCAGTAAGATTGCACCATGATCTGTTCTGGATAATGTTCTCTGTATTTTATCCCATATTTGCTTTTTTTGTTTTGTTTCCTGTGTGTTTTTGTTTGTTTGTTTTTAGCAGAAAATTGAAAATGATTTCACAGTCCAGGACACAGTTTCCTATACTGGCATTTCCTGCAGTTGTATTTGCAATTTTCTTTTGCTTAACGCTGCCACACAGTGAGCAAGCGTTTGTAGTGGAAATTTGAAACATCTTCTGTTAGTTGCCAGGTGAACATGTTTTTATTCTGTGTGTTCTCAAACTGAATTTTTGACCAAAGGATGTATTACCATTTAACTGGATAGCCTTGCCAGACACCTTGGCTTTTATATTACAGTCTTTGAAAGGGAGGAATACTTGCCAGGGTTATTATACCATCTGTTTTAAGAGCAAGCTGAAGCTATGAATTCTATTAATGCATAGAACAATATCAGTTCGTTTGTGATCTTTATTTAAAGAGAAAAAAGAAACCTCCCACATCTTTCTTGTCTCATTGTCTTTCTTAAAAGCATATCTCATAAACAGGTGTCAGTACAGATATGCAGAAACATTTTTTTAGAATAAAGATGACAGTGATGGGATGGTGCTAACTGTAGAAACAACACTGTCAATATCTTCTGGGGCAGAGGAGAAGGGGTGGGAAATTCCTGTCCAAAAGAAGTCTGTTTTATTTAGGTTAGTATATGCCCAAGTGCCTTCTGCTCTTGTTCAGTGTGGGCTTGGACTTCATGGGGACTCCTAGATCTCTGTGATGTTGCCTTTGAGCTTTGTCAGAATACACAGAAGGAGCTGCAATGTAGTACAGTGTGTGTGTTTTTTTTTTTAAGGTCATGTTTTATTTGTTAGCTTTAAATGATGTTTCCATGTCAGTTCTCAAGTATCATTTTCATCCCGTTCTGTAGTATTTTTCTGTTTAAGAAGAGACTGTGTATATATTAGTATATCATATGAGTTTTGTAACGTCTTGGTTTTTAACTAATATACCCAACTGATTTCAAATCTTGTAACTAGATCATGAAATAATCATTAAAAACCTCAGGAAGCATCTATGAAGCAAGTATTGAAGAAGACTTATGGATTATTTTTTTCCATAACTTCATAGCTATCATTCTAGTTCTAATTCTGTAACATTCTATCCATATAGCTTTTGTATTTGTTGGGAGGAAATGACAACACTTTTCCATTTGATTTCTTTCAAAAGGTAATTATGTGAGTGAAGAATAATAGAGAATAATAAAGATGACATGTTCAGAAAATCAAATCTAGTTGATGGAAAGCAATAGCAGAGGTGTTCTTTTTCCATGCCAAGTGAGCTTTGTTCTGCTACATAGTTTCTTGAATGCAAATTACTTTGGATGAGAAATTGTGTTTTCTGGTCTTTATTAGATACCAAAAAGCATTTCCCTGACAGTAATCTTCTGAGATGATCAGAAAAAGAAGAATTTTACTAAAAGAGAAAAAAACTGGAAAAGATGGGGTTTTGTTTCTTTACTCTTTTTTCTTAGACATCTCTTAAGAATTAGCAAAAGCTTGTTGATAAAATGCAGTTCATACTTTGACTGTTGGCTTATAAAGAACAATCCTAGTCAAGGTAATAGGATGTTAAAAGCTGCCTGCAATAGACAGAATTGCCCTCTTTTGTACAAATTGGGGAGGACTCTTTATTAAAAAACCAGTAATGTCTGGTATCTCCTAGGACATGCATCCTCAGGATGATTTATGACAATAATCCTCTTTGCAGCAAAATACAGACAGGGTTGTTTCTTCTGCAAATAAAATCCAGGAGTCCGTAAGAAATATCCTTTAACAAAAAAGTGTCCTGAATCTTGCTCTCCTCAACATACCCACTCCTCATGGCACTTGTTATTCTGAATTTTTCTGTTTTTCAGCATGGTTTGTGTATGGCATAAGTTGATTGGGGGGTGAGAGGAGTTGGAGAGTTTAGGTTGGGGTGGGTAAAGGGGATATATTTCAGTATGCTCTGGAGGTGAAATCTGGGCCTGCTGAAGTGAGAATTTTGCAATCAGTTCTGTTGTGAACCCCCTGTTTTTCTTGAATATATCACTCCAACTGAAAGCATATTGGTCACGTAACCATTTCTATTTTTTTCCAGAAAGTTAATTTATAATCTTGGTAGTCATAGTCACGTTATAAAATGAGATACAGGGGATACAGGATTCATTTAGATGTAACAGTATGGGAACTTTCACCTAGCAAAGGCTATTTATGTTACCAAGGCATAAAATTTTAAGGCAAACTAAAATTTCTCATTTAAGTCAGCTTTCCTCTGTAATGCTCCATAACTAAGAACAGATGTTTGTATTACTTTCCATACTGTGGGGGGAAAAAAGGCTCTCTTTTGCCCTCAAGTTAATTCTCTTGATTTCAGGCCAGTGTTTTCTCCACAACAAAAGCATGATCAAAGTGTGACTTTATGGAATCTGACTGCAACCTTAAAAATGGGCTGACTGTTGTCATCACATAACTGATACTGCCCTGAGGGATGTGTTTCTGCTAAGCTGCTGCCCAAAACAACAATTTTTACTATTTCTCTTTGTATTAAATTATATATTCTTCCAAGATTCTCCTTATGGTCACTTGGCTATTTTTTGGCTTATATCAAATTTCTGCATGCACATCTTTCCGTTTTGCAGATTAGAGGTTCTGCGTTGCAAGTCTGGTGTTTTTGTTGGCTACTGCTGTCTTCCAGAGCCGGTAGCTCTGGGCTTGCATGAGGCCTGAAGAGCTGCTATTTTGCATAATAACATGGCACATTAAACCCTTTGGAGTTTATTTTGCCAAGAGATATGATGGCTTCCTAGAACCTAGACAGCTATTGTCCTAATGCTTACTTCATGTTTGTTTTATTTTAAAACTTTATATATAGTTATAAATATACTTACAATTCTTGATAACACTTAGATTTGAGACTTTGAAGATAAAAGAGCAAAGCTTTCCAAAAGATTGGTAACCTCACTTACTTTGTATTATTGTGGCTTTCTTTAGGACACTTAATTGTGAATTGTGCAGTTTCATGAATGATCTTTCAATTATTAAATATGTATTTTGGGCCTATATTGCAACTATAGCAATGATAAAGTTCATTAGTAGTAAATATCCTGCTTCGCAGTACCTAATGGTATTATTCCTTACTGTAGTA
Source organism: Anseranas semipalmata (assembly GCA_013399115.1). Classification (NCBI taxonomy): domain Eukaryota; kingdom Metazoa; phylum Chordata; class Aves; order Anseriformes; family Anseranatidae; genus Anseranas; species Anseranas semipalmata. The sequence goes on from VXAA01006133.1 coordinate 1,096,465, forward strand.
CAATAAACAGAAGTTAGTATGTAATTTCCTATTTCTTCAGCTTTCTTATCATTCAGCAATAGCAGATAATGTTTTTCTGGAGCTAGAATTTTAGGTAAAAAATATGCTGCGGCTAACTGATGTAATTAAAGTAGCAGGCCTCTTGGTGCAATTGTATCATGTGAATATCTGTATTATTAGCATACTCTATTATCAAAAGCTATTTTCATGGTGTAAACTGCATTCCTACTACAAAGTGATATGTCTATTCTAGCAAATTCTCTTTTTTCCCCAGTAAATATATTACAGAATGATTGTGTGTCACTAAAAATAATGAAAGAAGATGGAAAAGAGAATTGTGTATAGATTTTCCAAGTAAACAGAGGTACAAGGCACACTATTAAAAGTATACTTAAATTTACATGGTGAAGTTAGATATTGCAAGATACTCCAAACAGAGCAGGAATATGTTGCTAATTAGAAACTAATGAAATACAGGAGGGCATTATGGGAAATAACTCTTTTTTTTCCTACATTAAATTTATTATAATTAGAATTAATAACTGAATTTCAATTAATTTTCATTAGTCTCAAAATGCTTTGGATGTAAGCATAATGAATATAAGTGCTTAACCACAAGAAAAATGAGTATTATGAAAATATCCGAATGAAATATGAAAGCAGCAAATTATAATTTTACAAGTAAATGCAAATCTGAACTTCTTAATTACTTTTGATACATTGTAGTCATTAAACGTGAGGTTCACTGTGCTGGGGATGGAATAAACACGTAAATAAAACATATTTAGAGACTACAAGGGGCACCGTCAGAAGACTTCTCTGCTTTAGAGAAAAGGATTTACGTCTTCCATTTTGCTTACAAGTTTACATACTTAGAGGAGAAGGCTAGGAGAGCGGTATTATATCCACAAATGTGCTACAAAACAGATGACTGTGATGCAGGAGATTTATATGTAAACTTCCAACAACAACAACAGACAATGTCTCCTATAAGTAACTAAATGAGGGGAGCTGCACTGTAAGTGTTCGGCATCAAGCAGTTCCAGTTGCTGTCGTTTGTCTACATGAAGACTGGTGAATGTTTTGGCTTCCTTAAAACCTGCACAGTTGTTAGGTTCCTCAGAAGGCTCTGTGGGGCAGGGGGCTGTTGAAATTCTGTCAGTATGCCTTGCCTGAGGTTACACAGCCAGTTTGCAAAGGGACAGGAATTGATTCTGCATCTTCTGAGCCTTTGTCTAGTCTTCTGAGCCCCAAACCAGCCCGTGCTTCCAGTCAATGGTGTATCACTGTACAGTAATGGAAGGTGAATAGGATTTGCAGACAATTGTAGATCTCTACCTGCATGTGAATGCACAGAGGTTCAAAGGTTGTATGAATGCATGTTGTGTATACTTGAGTAGCCCACAATGCCCCCCAGATGTACACATGCCAAGACCATTTGCAAGAACTGGTAGGTACGTGCCTTGTGGTGTCTGTGTGCATCTGCACCTAGAGTTTTGTCTGTCGCATCCAGTTACTGCTGCTTGTTGAAAGCTTTGAAAAATGTGACTTGTTTATAATTGGAGTGCCAGTATCTTTTATAACTGAACACTGGTTGAGAAGCTCAGAAAAACTGCAGAAAGGCAAACGTGCAGTTTTGACGTGTATGGCCTCTTTCCTGGTGTCTATAGCCCTCTTAGTTACAAGTAAAATACCCAGCTACATAACCTCACAGTCTACAGATCATTCTTATGCTCCAGAAGATGTCTTGCTTCAAGGAAGGAAGTTTGAGCAATTTCATTTTTCTTAAGGTCCATTTCTGTGCGTAGCTTTTACAGAGAGCTTTAGGTTTGACTGAAGCTCCCAGTGTCATACATAAATGCAAAATGTATATCATTTTGAGGCATATAGACAAGAGAGAATGCTTAGATCCAACTAATTAAAATTTGGCAAGGTGGTAAACACTTGCAGAATGGAAGTGAGGCGGGTGGGAAATGTTTTAGATGCTCCAAGTACACATAGTGCTAATTTTGCAGTGTAACAGATGAGTATGCAGATGAATACATACTTGTACTGAAAGCAGGGACAGTATTCATCAGTGCGCTTTGCCTAATGCCTAACTTTTAGTGTACAAATACTACAGCTAATTTTAAGCAAGCGTGAACTAAAGTCATTGTAACGGCTAATACCCTTTTTGGTTTTATCACTTCAGCTCTGTAGGGTAAATGGGAAGTCTGTACAAATCTGCTGCACCTACCCTACATCCATACCTGGCAGGGCATCCCTTTCTGCTCAGGGCGAAGAAAAACTAGAAAGGGGTTCAGAAGTTAGACAGAACTGTTTAACATAATGTGTAATTTATTTTCCTTTCTCAGGTAAAACAATCAACAGAGCACATGTTTTAGTCTATTTTTGGCAGTGGAAAAAAAAATTCTCAGTGATTTTAATTGTGGGAGTGAGATAAAAATATTGGTAGTGTTTTTGAATACATTATAAACTGCAACTAAAAGACAAAACAGTAGCTTTTGATCTATTCTCCAGAGCTCTCATCCTCTCTCAGGTTCTGCTTACAATCCCTTAGTCTCTTGCTTTTCACTTGAAGTTCCATTTCACTTGAAATGTCTAAACACTGTATGACATACTTCAATTACAAGTATGAAACATATTTGCAATGCAAATAAGAGATGGAAGCTATAATTTCACAGTGAGAAGAAAAAATAGATCACACCAATTAATGGTTGCATATGTAACATAGGATCTGAGATTTATTTAAAGTACCTTTCTTATTAATGTATTGAATATTATATTCAAACCTCTCTATAATAAAGCAGTCTGAATTGAAGCTGGCCGCTAACCTACCACAGCTTTGGAGTTCTTTTCTGGACAGTTGGGAGCAGGTTTGCTTCTTTTGTATGCAAGTTGTTTGCTTCTCTGCCGTAGATTGCATTACATCCATTCTGTTTAGCACCTTGGCTGCTTAAGTAGTCTTTTCCTCTTTCTCTGACTTTATGCGAAGTCTAAATTTCACTTCTCTCCTCAGGGAAAAATATTTTTGAAACAACCAACAGTTTTAGACACGTTTTTGTAAGAGGTCCTAGGATCATTTATTTGGCACGGTGGATATATCTAACAACCATAATCTGGATTGAAAATGTAAAGCTGCAGGAGATTTAGCTCACTTTTGGGTGTTGACGCACAATTTTAGAAAGATCGAATGGCTTATTCCTTGAATGTCACAGAGTTGTCCTTTGGCTACAGTTACATTTGTATTAGGATTTGCTTTGGCATTGAAATGTAAGAATCTGCAATAAATTAGGTTGGAAGGGGTCTCTGGAGATCATCCAGTTGATTCCTACCTGAAAGAAAGGCTAACTTAAAAATCAGGTGAGACAAAACAGAGCCTTATACAATCAAGCTTTAAATTCCTGCAAGGACAGAGATGCACAGACTCCAGGCAGCCTGTTTTAGTACTTAATCACTGTCACTGTGAAACTTTTTTCTCTCATTTCTAGTTGTAATTTCTTTTGCTGCTACTTGTGACTCTTAGTCTTACACACTTGTGCACGCACACCAGCCTTGTCATCTTCAGGCTGAACAAGCGCTGTCCCCTTAGTTTCTCACCATGTACTGTAATCCATTTTCCTAACCACCTTGTTAGGCCTAGATGTGATTTGTGCTTTATTTTCCTTTAAGAAAGGGTTATTGTTGCTTTATTTCATCTTGACGTGCAGAGCTGCTGCAGTGTGAAACTCGTGGAATTCATATGACTTCTGGATTACAAGGGTCATAGTTTATATATGGGAAACTTCTTTCTGGCTTGAGGCTTTTCATAGCCTTTCACTGTAAGGGCTTGGTCTCCCAGGTATGTTAACTGTCTTGGGTAAGTTTGAAAATCTGCAGCAGGGGATTACATAGGATTTATTTATCTGTCATGCTCTGCAGTCAGGAAGACTTGTTGATGTCATGATTAACATAGTACACTGAATAACACCAGGTACCTGAGACCTATCTGTGCCAGGTACATTCTCTGGATTATTTTTGTTGTATAAATAATAATTGCAATTATGCTTCTGCGTAGTAATCTTGTTGTAGAAGTGTTGTCTTCTGGAATGTAGGACAGCTGTAAGTTAAGGTGTTAATCCAACGAGTTCTGATAGTAAAATAAAATATTTTTATGTATGATGTACAAAGAAGGAAGTGGAACATCTTCTATAGTAGTAATAGCAACCCTCTTTCAATAGCAGTTCTTTATAACTTGGCATTTAATATTGAACACAGCATATTTCTAAAGACAGTATGTTAAACAGAAGTGTAAAAATAAGCTTTGAAAATAAATGCCTCACTGCCCTTTGCTAGCAGCTGTCTCAAAGATGCTGAGCAATGAGATTGTTGGGACAAAGGCTCAAAATCATTAGAAGCTTTGTAACAACTCTGTCATTTTCTTATTCTTTAGAAAAAGAATAAATTAATATTTGATTATAGATCTTGACTTTACTGAGTGTGAAAGTTACTCAGAACCCTCAGTTCCCTGAGCTTGTCAGCACAGAAAAGAGTGGGCACCACAAGAATTACAGGCAGTGAGTGATATGAACATCTGTTCAAGACCACTAAACAAAACTCAGAGGTTTGTCCAGAGAAAATTAACAAGTCAATAGCAGTATGCAAGGAAAAAGGACAATTTCCAAAGACCTTAGGGTTAGCAAAGATACACACAACTCTCCCTTCATCCCGTTCTGTTCCTTCTCTATTGCTGATATTTATTCCCTTGCCTCTTCTTAAGTCTGCTTGAAACTACCAATTAGCCTCATTAGCATGCTCTCCGGGGATTCTTTCTGCACAGTTTTATTTCCATGTGAGCTGTCAGCTGTGTGAATGTGAGGTTTCCTTAAGCAGACTTTTTAGCCTCTGGACTGTCAAGTGTCAAGTGAGCTGCATGTCTGACACTTGAACTAATAGGCTGCAGAGTTCAAACATCTGGATTATTGTACGTGTGGGCTAGGTGGCCTGTAGCTGTTTATGGATTGTTCTTGCTTTAAATTAGAATTGGGCCTGCAGATGAATTAACTCCTTCTCTTCCCATCTCCCATTTTTACTTTTGCAAAGCTGGGTATTTCCGTTCTCTCAGCCCTTGCTGTATTTGTGGAGACACTCCCTTCTTCTTACATCTACTATTCACTAAAAATAATTAGGCAACTCTTCCAAAACAAACTGGAAAATATAAATAGAACTGGATCATAGAAAACATGAAAATGGCACAACTTTTTGAACAGGAACTCCTGTAAGGACATAATTTTACCAATTAAAACAAGACTACAGGAATCTGTCCAACAGCCAGGCAAAGCAGCATGCAAAATATATTCAGCATTCTGAAAACAAAAGAATTTCACATATGCTCATCTTCTATATGAGGATTCATCATCAAGAAACCATTAGACAAGTTACTAGCTGCAGTCTGTGACTTTTTAAACTCTTATAGAATAATAATGTACATAGTCAGTTGTGGATCCTGACCTGTAATGAGTATTTCAGAAACGCCCCCTTTGGATGACTTGGATTTAGGAATTGTAAAGCCCACCCTTATCCTAAAAAGCATGTTGAATGTTGAACCTGAGAACTTTAGCTCTGCCATACCAAAGGAACCTAGTCATTTCTGGTTCGGGACATAGCCAGGAATCATATTTTTATGAAGTAATTTGTAAAGTGTTGTTCAAATATTTTGCATTTTTATTAGAAATTATTGTCCACTAAAAGGGAGAGAGTGTTGGGTTACATTGGTCTAAACTTGAAAAAAAATTGTTGCATACTTTTTCCATAGGTATCATTTTCTTCTTTCTGAATCCTTAAAGGAAACCAAATCTAGACAGTTCTTGTAGATTTTACAAGTCATTTTTCAATTTGTTGCTGTAGTTTCCTTTAAAAAGAGGAAAAATGGGGAAACAAAGACATAAGTCAAATCTTGATGATAAATGTGGAGCCAAGAGTTGCATTGGAATGAACAGATGGTTTGAAGCCTGGACTAAAAATGTCTCTAAACATATCTGTTATTGTTGCTGTAGCACTTTTGTGCTTTTGAAACAGGAGATCCTAGTGAGTCAGAGAGAGAAGTTACTCAGCAGATCACATGAATTAAAGTATTCAGTTAATAAGATCAGGTGGGAGGGAAGTTGTCTACTCTAGAATATAGGCTTATTACTAAAAATCCATTGCAGTCAAGAATGTGTGGGTCATCCTGAGTCAAAATTTAGAGACCATATACAACTTGCAGGGTATGAGGCTTTGAGGAACTGCTACTGTTAGAAGCAAACCATTCTCAAAATGGAAAAGCATTCACCAAAACTGCATGTGCATACTTAATGTTACAACCAGTTTTAAGGGATTTTAAAGTAGGTAAAGTTCTAGGGATTTTTTTAAAACTTAACACGCATCTGAATGACATAGTATGAGCTGTCTTGCTTTCGTATGTGGTCAGGTGAATCCTCCTTACTCCTTTCATGACCTATTTCAGGGGCTTCAATGTGGTTCAATGTTTTATATTGATTTTTATCAGCAACACTCAGAGGTACTAACTGAAATTGTGCTGTGCATTTCCAAGAGGTTATTGTCATTTATCAGTTCACTTAGATCATCAATTCTTCAAAGCTAAGGGCTATCTTTGTGGTGTTTGTGCAGTCTCTAGAATAATGAGATGGAGCCTCTAGGTGCTACCCTGGTGCAAACAGTCATAGATAAAAGTTCAAAAGCAGTAACTGCCAGAACACCTTGGCGATAGCTCTAATGAGCTTACTCTTCAGATAGAGTAATTGAATGATAATGGAGACAAGAAATGGGTGAATTATTATCCTAAAGATACGGAACTGGGGTAATACTGGAGGTTTTCTGCAAATTTGTCCCAAACCACTCTCTAGTCAGATCCCAAATTCTGAATTCTATTGCAGTGCTTTGAGCTTGAGACTAAATGTATTCTCAATATCTACTTTCTTAGAAGAAGGGATTATGTGGCTATTTTAAAGACTCTAAATCCTTATACAAAGGTTTTTAAAATACACTGTTTTCTTATTTTACACTCAGCTGAGAATGCAAATATCACTATAATGGTCTAGACTAGATTAATTTTACTACTTTAGCTCCAGAAGATAGGTCTTTTATTGAAAAGCATAATATTTTATATGAAAAAAGTGGCAGCCAACATTACAGTGTTGGATTAATTGCCATTGTAAAATAATTTATAAAGTAATTTCCAGCTCAGTTATGTTTTCTTTGAATAGTTCATTTGAGATGTCTATCTCATCTACTAATCAATCTCCAAGATAACAGATGTTAAGGTCAAGATGATAGTGGTTTCATTTCGTATCTCATGCTGACAGCTTGAATTAGCCACTTTTAAACATTTTTGCAGTTGCTAAAATAATCTTTCTAATTAAAAATCCAATTCCCTATAATCATTGCATAATCTATATTGTTCAGAGGAAAAATATTTTCTGTATTTAGGTAGCGCTCTGCAAATTCATTTCAAATAGCTATGGAATGGCTCTGAGAAGACTGTGTTCTGGTTACACAAAGGAAAAAAAAAAGAAAAACCCAATACAGCTAAATCAATAAAAGGAAATCAGTGCTGGTTTCCCTGTCCCTTTTCCTGCAAGATACTCGCTTAATTTTGAGATATTTTCTCAGAACTTCAAACTTAATGCAGTTTTTTTTGGGGGGGGGCGCGGCGCGTGTCACAATTATTGCTCTGCTTTACCACCTATGATTTTCTTCTCTGCTCATGCAGCTTCTTCCTCTTCAACTCCCACAGATATGCAGCTCATCTGATTTTTACTTGGCTACCCCAGTCAAATATCTGCTGAAATTTCTGAGGGTGTTGTGTGAATATGGTAACTCAAGAAGACACTATAGACATCATTTGCATAAAATTAACAATACTCTTAGTGTAGTAGATGTAGCTTAGGAAGCGGGTTTTAGGAGCAAAGAAAGAAAATGACATTTTTCTGTTAGAAGACATATTTTCTTGACCACCTATGTCAAAATACTGCTATTTATGCGCATTTATTTAAGCACATCTGTGTAGATTATTCATGTGATTATGGATTACAATTTACTACTGACTCAGTTTTTTCACCACTGAAGTTGCTTTACAAAGAACATGTTGGCTCTTTTTTTTCGAACATGGTGATTCTCAGTATAGGAACTACAGTATAGAAAGTAAGAACAAAACAACAAAAACACAACACCAAAGCTAATTCTCACTTCATGTTTCTGTTAATATATGTAGCTACATATCTGTCCTGTGGTGTCCATTTTCTCCTGCATGGAATTTATGTATAAATAAGTATTTGTTAGACAAGTTCTAATCATAATACTAGAATTTAAAGAGCAGATGATCTTCTGTGGTAATGAGAGTTAAACAAATGTTCAGATTACGTTCAAAATTTTTGTTGTATGAAATATTTCTTGAAAGTGCTATTACGGTTCCAATGTACTAAAGTTAAATCACTAGCTCAACGCGTTCGTGATTCTTTCTCCAGAATAGCTGTTTTCTGGTGTGCTGCTTGTTCTCTGACAGCCAAGTGTTTCTATGAATCAAGAATTAAAGTAAGAGTCATTTCTTTTCATCTGTGGTACAGTAATGCTCACAGCATTACAAGTCCTAATTTAGAAGAGATGCAACATCCTTAAAATAGGCAACTTCATATTTCAGATTAAAATGGAAAGACTTTAATAAACCAAGAGTTATGTACAACAGTTATTTGTTCCTATTACTAAGGCTGTTTGTGTTTGAATGAGAGTTTTGTTCCTAAATGTGACTTCTTCTGTTTTATCCCACAGGGAATTCCTGTTTCTGTGTTTATAGTGTCATTGCATGTTTCCATGGCAAGTGTGTGATACTGCAAGTTCAACCTTATCATGTTAGTGATGGACACAAAAGAGGTAGAAAAGAGCTTAGACAAAAATAAACTTCATTCACGAAATTCAATGTGTGTGAAATTCTCTGCTTTTGCAAGATGTTGTTAATATTTCTCAGTACAAAAGAGTAACTTCAATACTTTTGTTTGTCTTTATTAATATATGTATAAAAAATCCACTACAATTTCTTCCACATCTTGAAGAGCTGATTTACACTGAACAGCAGCTCTGATGATTTTGTGTCCCAGCTTCAGTCTGAAGAAGTTACTGCCAGCTGAGCATTCAGAATTGCACAATCCCACCTTGCAGTGGCACTTTAAAACTCCTGCTTGTTCTCGTACACCGTGTTTTGAAAGAATGTGAAGCCTGTGCTCCTCCAGATGCATGCCTAACAATGAAATCATCTGGGAAATATCTCTTTGAAGGAACAACTGCTTTCTGAATGACGTCGTGGCCTGTTTACTCATGTGGCTTGGAGATGCACCCCTAGTACAGCTGCCTTACTCCATTAGTGATGTTCTGAGTTAATCAAAATACTCCAAATTTTACCAAGCTTCCTCTTACTGGTAAACTAGATTGTTTTTGCCAGTTTTACAAACTAAGATAGGTTTTGTTATCAAATACTTGAAAACATGGTTTCTTTCTTCATAAGGGTGTTTTGTCAGCTCAGCTCAATTTCCGTTATTCTTAGGGAAGTTTTATTAGCCTGAATATTTGCAACAACAACAACAAAGTCAGCAGGACAGATGGAGCTCAAATATACCAGCTTCAAGCTTTAGCTTGCTATCTTTTGTGAAAAAAGCTAGATTGCTCGCAGAATGCTAACACAGAGCGGACCAATGCATGCTACGGTGACAGGAACAGTGGCATTATGAAAACCAGTGGGCTGATACTGAGGGCAAAGCAGAGCCAAAAACTAGGACAGCAGTTTTGCACATTGTACACAGGGTGTTATAGTGATAACTTCTGAGAAACTTGTTGTGAGAATAGCAGCACTTGGTGTTTTCATCTTGCTGTTCCTCTAACTGTAGCACTGTACTGGATTGTGCTTTTGTTTGGTTGGTTTTTGCCGTTTTGTTTGTTTGTTTCGGGGGGTGGAGGGGGTCCTCTATTAGCTTTGTGGGAGTGCTAAAGAAAATGAACTGTAACCTCAATTTAGGTAGACTAGCGGTTTTATGCAAGTAGTAACAATGAAAGCATTTTTTCACACTGTGGTGCAGTGCATTTCCATTTAGGCTTGCCAGTGTTGCAAGCTAGCATCTGCAGTGATCAGGTGGGGATTAGAGGAAAGGTGGTCTCTGCATTCTTAGGTTTCTAGCAGTACCTCTGAAATCTTTGCAAAGGAATCTGTAAACGGAGATCTGTTTGTACTACTTCAGTACATATGAGTGGAATATAGGAGTTGTTGAAGTTGTATCTTAATGTTAACTCAATTAAATCACTATTCATTATTTATTCCATTAAATCACTACATTGGAATCTCCTTTATGGAAAAAAATGCAAACAAGATGTCAACTTCCTTACATGAAGATATTTTAAAATATCTCTGTGGTGGAAAAAAAGAGTGTTTCAGTAAATTTTGAGGGCTTAGTCTGACTTTACTACTTCCATAAAGAAATGATACTTGCTTCAAATTCAATTCCTTCGGTGCAGATCTAAGTCTACTGGCTAATTATGGGCTTGTAAAGCTGAAAATGTCTATTCTCTTATTATACACTTCTAAAGCTGAACGTTTGAAATTTAAAATAGTGAATGTGAATTATTTTTAGGTGGACTCTTCAGTTAAGGTAGTTTTCTAGTAATGAAAAAAAGTTTTATGTAAATATTTTTGTACTGGCAGTAATCCAATCAAGAATACAATCTTTAGAATTGAGGCATTCCAGCAGTATTTTATGTCTTAGGTGACTGAGCATCAGAGGCTTCATGTCTGGAATATACCTTTCTAAAGGAAATGCCAAGTTTGATAATTAGTTCTGTTTTCCCTGTCTGGATATGTGGAAGGTTCACAGAGCAGTTCCTGTGAACGTACAGGTATACTTCTCTGTGCACCCACATGAACAGAATTAAAATCTGCTTGAATAATCACCTTCACTGAATGTTTGTGCAGTATTGATAACTCTTACAAGAAGAAAGAGATATTATATTTTAAGTTTCAACAGTGAATTCAGAGTTGCCAGTTCTTTTAGTTCTTGAAGGTCAGAGACTAAATAAAATGTAAACTAATATCAAAGTAACGGTAGAGGATTGCAGGAGCTGGCAAGGATGTTATTGAGTGTCCGTAGTCAGGGATGGCTCAGTAATTTTCTAGGCAAGTCAGAAGCAACTCACAAAGACCATGAATATGGTAAAGCCAGATCACATTAGTCAACCACATGCTCCACTAGTGAGTTCTCTCTTTTTAGTTATCCTAAACCTCCATGAGGTAACAGTGACACACTACAGGAGGCTCTGCAGAGCTGATGAATAATAATGGAGAAACAGAATAGGAATGTGATGCCGTTGTTTTAAAGAACACTAGATGAATGTCTGTGTAAAGTATTGAAGCGTAGGAGCTATTGTAATTTGAAGATGGTGCCTTTGGGTAAAAAAAAAAAAAAAAAATCAAATCTGTTCCCATGTGTAAAGGCCAAAACTGGAAACAGAGTATATCTAAACTAAAACCCAGAGGATAAAGTTTTGAAGTGTGGTGCTTTTTTTTTTTAAATTTATTTCTTCATTTTATCCAGTCTCTGAGAAAAGGATTCTTTCATGTGAAGGGTAATGAACAGTGCAGCACACCTGAAGAAGGAATGCTGTCAACAAAATGCATGTCCCACTCACTACCAAGGAATATATGATAAGAAATGATTTTCCCCTAGAGATAAATTTGATCACTACCATCTTCCCCTTCTCTTTTTCCTTTCATGGCAAATATTCTCTTTGATTTTTATGTTGTTTTGGTTATATATCAGCTATGGGAAGTGCACCTGTGCTCAGAAGAAAAACATGCCTTCAGTGCAATCATTTGTGCAACTTTAAAATCTTCCTCTTTAAGCTATTTTCCCATACATCAACAGCTTTTTAAACATTTTATAAAAATTACTTGAGCTTGCACTTTTTCGCTCAAACCTGGAGTATCCATCAGGGCTATTCACGTGACCCTGCTGCTGCCTGTGTGCTCCCGCTGGGTATTAATGCGGAGCTCACTTAGACCAGCAGTGAATCCTTAACTGCAGATAACAGGTCTGCAGAGCAGAGGTAAAAAATTGCTTTTTCCTCTTCCAGTTGTTCAAGGAGGAAGTCTGCCTGCAGCTGTGTTTAGTCTCAGTTTGCCTGTGGCCAATATCCAGGTAGCTGCTGGGGAGCTGATAATGGTGTATGCCGTGGGAGTGCAGTGTACGGCCCTCAACAGCCCCCCGGCTCTGTTATAATCTTCACGTTCAGCCTGACAGCTCTTCAGGGCATGATACAGTTTGAGATGTGCTTCTGAAGCGCTCTGTAGAGATTGATGGACTGAAAAAATACTGAATGTTTTTTCTTGTACAGCTGTTATTTTCTATATTGACAGTCCTGACAAGATAAGCTTTTTACCTTTTCTGCTTTCTTTCTCTATTCCAGCCTGCTTTTATCTTCCTTGTGGAAGATGCTAGCTGTATCTCTTAACATTATTTTACCTTTAGGATTACATGTTTTTATGGAGAGAACATCTCCGGTACTGTGTTGCAATCTGATTTGGTTTCAAATACATCTGAGTTGATAGTTTTCCTAGCATATTACCACACTGATTCTTTGGAGAAGTTTTGATCTCTTACGGTCTTTCGTATGTTCTCCTGAAGTTCTGCTTACAAACAAACTGGTTGTGTTAATATACAGTTTAAGCTCTTATTGCATTTGCCTTTTCTTGTGCTCTGTAGTTTTTCCCATCTGGCTGTGGATTAAAAGCAGTGGCACTCGAGGAATGTAACCTGGTGTAGCTATTCTTATGCCTTTAAATTTACACCAAGCTATAGATTTAGCTTACTTGGACTGGGCTTTAAGTCTCTTCCCAGTGAGCAGCGGTGTAATTTCTTATCAGACCTAACCATGGGTTAGAAGACAGGTGTAGGCAAGATTAGGACTGCCTTATATCCTCAGTTCTTCAGACATCTTTACCAGAATATCTCTAGATATTTCTGCTTCCAGCAATTCAGGTTCCTGGCAAAAACTGCATCCAGAGCCTGCTGAGGTGTACTGCCCCAAGTAAATGGCTGTATTACATATGCCCATCAACTGTTCAAAGGCATGATAAGCTGTAGTTATAAAATTATGGTTTTTATTAAATAGTCATTGCATCAAATTTGAAGACTGAGATGATTACTTACATGTTAGTTAATAAAGAGTTCTTTATTATACTTCTAGAAAACAGAAGAAAATTAACTAGAATAGCTTGCTGGTTGCTTAAAACAAAGCACAACATGTTTTCCATCACTGCATCTGGAAGATACTTTAGTTAAAGGTTATCTAATCATTTTATGGACATTTCTCTAATGTGTCTTTTTTGTCAACATTTCAGTAGCTTATCAAATATATTTCTCTTTCTTTATATTTTATATACTGTAAATATTTTCACCTGTGTTTTCTCACACATTTCTGGCTTAATTCTACTGATGGATGAAATACCTGATAATATTTATTTCCATTAAAAGACACTTATTTTTTTCTATATATTGCTAATCATGCAGTCTTTTTCTTTTTTTTTTTTTTTTGCAAATAGCACCTGAACGCTCCCTCAAAAAGATGCTTAAAATGTTTTTCCTCTGTTGGAGTCACTATTTATGCTTAACATTACATGTCAGACAAGCAGGGGTTATTCAGTGAATGTGCTGATGTCTATGGCACATTTCTCTCCATACTTTCATGTGGTCAGTTTGATTTCTGTTCTTATCTGAGCAGCAATTGTGCCTGGGACAGGCGTTTGTTTTTAAGGTGTTGCTAGAGAAGTGCAGCTCCCCGAAGGGGAAAATGCAAACACTTCTATACTCTGGCAAAAACTCTAACTGGCAGATAACCAAGGAAGCTGTTAGAGGGAGAGAATTTGACTGGAGGGAGTGGAAAGAGAAGGAACCCAAAATAGAACGAGAGGAGCATTTTGCAGTCCATGTACTTCTGTTTGACAGAGAAGACTTGTGTGCAAGGCTGAACAAAAATTGTTCATATCTTAGGATATGATTAACAGCTTAGGCATTTGTTTGTACATTTTCTACATAGATTCAGAACTGGTCTCCCTGCTCTTTCATCTTAGTTTTTATTGTATACTGTTACTCTGCTCCTGTCAGAATGTGGGTGAGTTTGCCATCCTTTCATCAGTAACTCAACATCCCTTCAACTTCTGCTGTAAAGAAGTTAATTTGTCAAATTTTGGCAGCAGGTGTCCAGTACTTTGCATTGCTTTTTTTCCCCTTTCTTTACTGTATGACTTTGGTAAGTACTTTTTTCATATAATTGCATGTAAATCTATATAAAAAAGAATTTTTTCGTGTTCAAGGTTTTCATGGTCATAAAGAAATGTGTCACTATGAAAAGACTTTTTTTTTTTTTTTAATTCAAATGGGATGACAAGAGAAAACAGATGTTTTATTATTAAAATATCCTACACTGCTCTCTACTGGAAGAGTGGAAGTCTACGTAAATATTCAAAAATGCACCTAAAACTATTTCTTAGTCAATATTTTCTTTGACTCTGGTAAAACTTGCTTTTCCTAAAGGTAGATGTGTTTTGTTTTGTTAAATTCCCTGTAAGTTTTGAAGAAACACACCTGGATAGACTTTGTATGTAAAAATGTTGAAATGAGTGTAATGTTGAGATTCAAAATCTAAGCTGATGGGGAAAAATTGCTGGAGACTGTCTTGTAAGTGGCAAGGAAAAAAAAAACAACCAAGTGTTAACAACTCACCTGACAATAATAGCTATTGTTTTAATAATTTCTCCAACTGAAGTACAACTTAAAAAGCATTTTTAATAATTTCAGTGTGGATTTGAACCAAAACATGTCTTGCTTAAGTTAAATGCATAGTGCAATTTTCATTTAACTCTTCCTTCTGCATGTAGTTGATTACCCACCAGGGGTCTGTTTACTAGTTTGCTGTGTAAGGCAACCCTCCTGGCCATTGCTGGGAGGAATTATTCTCCCAGTTGCTGTCAATGATAAAACTTCTGTTGATTCTAATATGATGAAAGAGAGCCTGGTAATTCTCCACAGCTGCATTATCTTGCAAATCTTTGCATGTGGAACAAGCACATCTGGTCCTTTGCTAATATTAGATTATAAAGAATTTGATCTGAGGTGTTTCTCTTGTATATGGCTGCTCAGCAGCTCCCTTTCTTAATAGCAAACATCAATGAGGGAAGAACAAGCCTTAATATACTTTAAATGAAAAAAATCTGTTAAACTGTTTGATAAGATCTGTTGATGTCATAAAAGTTATTTCTGACTATAGCCAGCTGCAAGTGAGAGCAGAATAAGCATTATATTAGAAACTTATCCTTTTGTCAGTTTTGTAGGGAATGTGTTTGGAAGAATGGCAGACTGCAATGAAAAATGTATAGTAATTTGGGAATAAAATTGCCCTAATTTGCTTTATGTTTATACAAAGTATTTGATGTCATGAGCTTTAAACTTCTTAAAGTATCCAAATGAAACTTGGTATAATTCTGGTAAAACTTCTTATTAGCACTAAACTTAATAATGCATAAGTATTTACAAAGATGAATCTGGTGGCACATCTAAGTAACTTACTGAGCCTTTTTGTTTGAATTGGCAATACACAGAGTACACCACCTGCAAGAAGAAGCCTTCTACTAGTTGCAAAGAGTAAACATTTCTAACATAATCATATGTAAATATTTTAATCTATAGTATGTATTTGATGTTAATGAGTGCTTAAGAAATTAATGCATTTATTAAATTGCATATAGAATCAATACTGAATGATCTGAAGGAGAAGTCCTACAGTATTTTCTTTACTCAGCAATTGTATTAAGTATAGGAGTAGTAATAGCTTGACTTTCAGGAACAGTTAGATTTCATGGTGGTGGTGTTCCTTGTCGGCTGGCTCTGCAGAAGGCATATAGCTGCTTGATGGAACCTGAAGTGATCAAAGCAATCACTGACTTTACAAGCTCCCATCTTTCTACAATTTTGGGTCAGTATTGCTTTCTAAAGGACCCTCCCTGATCTTGAAAATGGGAGTCTCATATTTACCAACTTTACTTTGAACTTTCTATTGTAAAACCTCTTCCACCATGAATATTTATGCTCCTAATGCCACAGCTGTACTGGATTTCAGTTACAACATCTTTTTGTTCTCTCTGTGTGTTTGTGTGAGATTTTGTGAGAAAAATCTGCTGGAAAGACGATGATGAAATAGCCATCTCCTGGTTTTATGAGGATGACAAATTAGTTCTTGGTTATTTATTTTAGAAGTCCCAGAGGTGACAGAGCATCAGTTATGTTAAGGATTATACAAACACAGCAGCCTTCATCCCATTGAGCTTGTCATCTACAGTCTCAGTTTTGCAAATATATATGCATTTGCTTAACTATTACAAGTAATGCCATATAAATTGATGCTTAATATGAAACAAAATGCATTGATGGGGCAGATCACGTAGAAAATGTGCAAAGCAGATGAAACAGCATTCAGTAAAAATCCTCCAGTTAATGTTAGCTATATGTTAAACTTATATTGTATAGTTATACTTCTATTGTAATTAGAAAATAGTCTTGATTTGAAATTCTGTTAATATTTTGCCCCCAAATAAATCAGTTCAATTAATACAAATATTCAGAATATTTGCTCTTAATTGCTGTTTCTCTCTTGATTACCAATCTTTTAAAAAAAAAAAAAAAGGAATAAAAGAAAGAAAGAGCTTATGGAGGTCAGGCATGAAATGTAAGCAGTTATGGCTAAAATTCAGCATAAAAAATAGAACTGCAGTTAACAGACATACAAATATATATCAGATATAAACAATCCAACCCATGGCATACATGGTCTCATCATCTCCAAGTGATATTGACACCAATGCTACAAATCTCCTTATAGATTAAATGTGCCTTGCTGTATTTTCCTATGCTGAATACTTTGGTAAATGTAAGCTCTAATTCTAAAGCTCTAAGTTCAAATTGCTGAGTGCAATAAAAATTTCAGTGGTGATGCTTAATGTCAAAACAGATGCTCATCTGGAAGATGGTGCATTGCGAATGATTGGTAGAATCCGGGTTAGTTACGTTACATTCCATCAATATTGATATAATGCTCAAGATGTTTCCATATACTTCAAGTCTTGGTTATTTCTTTTATAACACATTTAGCAAACCCAATTTGTATGTATTTTTTTCTGGTTTTGTCAGTCATTTCAACCTGTGCTTTCAGCAGTTTCACTCTATACTTACATATCTACTGCCCCCTCCCCTCCATTACCAGAAATGAGAGAAGTGGCTGCAGGCGAGGCAGCTACCCCAGGACATCTAGAGGTGCACTCAGCACAATCCCACCCAAAGCTTCCCTAAATGTGTGTTGAGGAGTAACAGTCTGCTTAGACTGATGGAGCCCCTGGAGCTGCAAGTGTCAAAACCCTCCAAACAGGAGGAAGCTGGAGTACGCTCAGCCATCTTCCACCTCACTGCAGGCAGCAGGGACCTCTGCTTGCTGTTCTTCTGGGCCTTGCCATGTCTGCAGCAGTTATTTCCTGTGTTTATGCAGGATTCCTGGACTGTATATGGCGTAGTAATGCCTCAGACCTGCCTTGGCACAAAACCTACAGCAATTACACTTGGCACAACATGAGGCAGAAGTATGGGGTGTATAAACATGCATGTCTGTACGTCACATGTAGTATCCATAATGTCCAGGAATCATTCTTTTTTCTCTATGTGCATTTTCTGAAGCTTTCACTTTTCCAGGGAGGAACACATCCTTTAACTAAAGTGCTTGGAGTTGTTGCATGAAAGACAACAAATCAATAATAGAGAGGTTTCTGCTTTGCTATGAGAAAACCTTGGTCTCTTAGCTAGAGTTACAATAGCAGACCATTGACAGCAGATGTGCCTGGATCACTGTGTTTTGATCTACATCCTCTTGTATTCAAGGTGACACAACACATTTCAGAGTCAGTAGCAAATTTATAATAAGACTTAATTATTGGTAGAGCTGCAAAGTGTCTTTGCAACTTTACAGCTTGAGCATGTTGACTGTTAGTAAAGTTAAAAAAAAAAAAAACTTTTGAGTTACTGTTGAAAGCATCTATAGCTTAACAAACTTAAGCTGCTTTTGAAACTGCTAAGACTTAAAAGTTATAGGTAACTTTGCACATCAGGTCACAGAGAAACTTGTATAGTTTAGAGAAAAGGCAGGATTCATCCCTTCTTGCTAGTGTTATGTTGGCATATTACATGTACATGGTGTGACTAAATAAACTGTATCTCGATGAAAAAAGTTGGGCAATCCATAATTAAATTATTACACAAACAAATGCAGTTTGAGCTGAATGATCTCAACTTTCATAGAGTTTAGTATCAGCAAGCAAAACTGTACAGAAGGGAGTAAAGGAATTTCAGTGTTCAAATGAAGAAATGGTAAGATCTCTTAGAAATATCATCATTTGTGTATTGTCAGGTGTATGTTTGGTTTCCACTAGGCAAAAATGTAACCTCTGGTATAAATTCTTTGAATCTGAGCCTTGTTTTCACATAAGCTAGGGCCTGTTCCCTTTAAATCTATGAAATTGCTGTACCAAGCAGTTATAAAAGCAGAATCAGGCCTTTTTACTTTATCTTGTACCACAGTATGTAAGTTTTAGTTACCTAGTCAAAATTGTTGGCCCGTTTTTATCAATGGGAAGTATCTTATATCCCTGTTGTATGTTTTCATTATTTTTTAAAAGAGAGATTATCAAAATAAGTTTTCCAGTGGAAAAAGGTACTTAACCTGTAATTCACAATTTGTATAGGATCAGGATATATAAAATGGTTTTAAAAGCTGCTTTTGATGACTCTTATGTTTGTCTAATTAGAATTGAATTCTTGTTACTCACTTGATTATGAATAGCTCTATGTAGATACGTTATCAACTACTGAAATGATTGTCTTTCCAAAGTATTAACTGGAAATAGTTAGAAAATAAGATTACTTGAGTCAGGCCTAACATATTTCTCACAATTACGCTCTTTTCAGTTTCTTGGCAGTACAGAAGTAGAGCAGCCCAAAGGCACAGAAGTTGTCAGAGATGCAGTTAGAAAGTTAAAGGTAAGGAACAATTTGTAATGAAATACAAATAGAATGTATTCTTAAACTGTTTGCACAGGTAATACGCTTTATAGGTGTTTCTAGATAAATTAATGAGTTCTGGAAGCAGTCGCTTTTACTTGTCTCTTCATTGGTGTGTAAGCATTTCCTTGCTGTGTCCATATTATCAGATACGGCTTTGACTTCACTGCTTGTGACAGCTAATATATTTAAAGATCTCCAAATGCTATGAGTTGTGGTGGGAAATAATGATTTGATTTGTTTGCTAAGTCACCTCACAGAGGATTTGTGCTGTTTTGTGCTTAGCTGCTTAATGCTACTGGAGCATTGGTTTATTTAGCTGTAAAAATTGTTCTGCCTATTATTGTACTTTCCATAACTTTTTGTAGGATTTTCAGTATTTGTTTAAACAAGAGTTCCTCTGAAATGGATGGAAAATTTTGGGAATCTATATGGAAAATCTTGATTCTGTGTGTTATTACCATAATTACAAAAAAAAAAAAAAAGAGGGCATGAAACAAGCTTCATGTAGTTCAACTTTTAAGCTTGAGGGTTCCCTTGAATAGGCTTTCTTTACAAGACTGCTTAGTAATTGTGTTGAAGTGTATTGAAACAATTCTTCGCCATTATTTTTGCTCTACCAAAATAGTACAACTGCCTTTGAAGACTAGCTTAGTCAATTCTTAGTGTTTTATGCCAAAAAGATGTACTGTATTGCAATTTGTCAGACATTAAAGCCTAGGTGTTTTCAAGTGTAAGTGTATGTAGGTGTGATCCTTTTTTTTTAACAGTTGCAGTATGCAAAAAGGACTTCAACCACCTGTTCTCTGACTCATATGAAGATCCAAAACTATTTTTTCCTTTCCGTTGTTTTATGGTCTGCTTCTGAATTCTTTGAAGAGAAGCCTAGAGATACTGAGTTTTATTATTAACCACAAATCTCTTGATTCTTTTTAGAGAATCCTAATTAAAAAAAAAAAAAAAAAAGTGTGGGGGGGCAGGGACCAGCTTGAAAGCTAATGCCTTATATTGAAAGAAAACATTCTTAGTGGTTTTTGGAGTGGGAAAGTTGCTATATTTTTTAAAAAAACATGTAGCTTGTGATGATGTATTTTTTGATAATATGGATTCTTTTTAATCACTGTTGTTGAACACAGTTTGTTTTTAATGAAAATTAATAGCTAGCAGTAAAAAAAGCTGACTTCTTAACATACGGAGCTATTTTTACAACTGGAGTGCATCACACTAACAACCTTCTGAATACTGTCGCTGTAAGCTGTTTTTCATTATATCATCAAACTATGTGAGAAAATATATTTGATATGCAGCTCTTTACTTCTTTAAATCAAAAGCTCTCCACTCATATAGCAAAAAGAACTTTTCACTTGCTAAAAGAAAGTTTTGTG
The DNA here is from genome assembly GCA_013399115.1 of Anseranas semipalmata. NCBI lineage: Eukaryota > Metazoa > Chordata > Aves > Anseriformes > Anseranatidae > Anseranas > Anseranas semipalmata. The sequence continues at coordinate 1,117,019 of VXAA01006133.1, forward strand.
CAAAACCAGTATGCAACTCCATGAACTTGCTTTTTCCAGCAGGTGGAGCTGATGTTCTGCAGTAAAATAAAACAACTTGGAGGAAATCACTTTTTCTTGATGCTTCATTCTACTTGTTTAATTACGGTTACTACTACTGCTACTTTCTAAATACTTGCTAATTTTGCTGGTTCAGTTGCAATTTTGAATACAGTTGTTTCAAGCATCTACGTTTCATTTTTCTAGAAGGCTGTCCAATGTTTCTATCTAGTCAGAATTTCCCTTTGTTTTCAAACTTTGGGCTGTACTACAAGATAAAGAAGAAATTTGGACACTATACTTTCAAGTGTGTATTTTTATTTCTAAGATAAGGTGAACTGTTCTCATAATTTATTACAAATATTTTTTTCCTTCCAATTTTCTAGTTAAAACTAATTTCTAGAATGAAATGTATACTCAAGAAAATGGTACCAAGATGTTGGATCAGAATATGCCTATGTTAGTCAAATACGTAGATGTCAAATCACACTTTATAAAATGAAGTAAAATGATTACTTCTTTTAATTAAGGAGGGACGTAATGTTTAAATTAGGCTGTAGAAATGAATTTGGACCTTCTCACAAAGTCGAAGGGTTGCCAGAGTTGAGGAGAGATGGCAAGATCAGCACAACAGGTGGAAAGGGCAGCATAACCAGACCCCTAGTAAGAAGGTGGCATGTAGTGGTGTTAGGGAGAAGCCAGAAGTAAACACTTGTGTCTGGGGCTGTTCCTGTTTCAGTTTCCTTGTGAGGGCAAATCTTAAGGCTGCTCTGTTTTACCCACCTTCCTGCTCAGTCACCTTTTCTCCTCTTCTTTTCTTGTGTAAGTGGAGTTGAACAGAGATTATGTAAATGGCACTGAACACTTTGAAGCCACTTAAAATATCATAATTTCATTAGATCCACATAACGTGTGCATGAGAGTTTGGACCACAATACAACCTAAAAGAAATAGTGACTATTTTCTTCAGGCATCTCTGAATGTTATGAAAAAGCAGAGGAAAAACATCTTCTCAAAGCCTGGTAGAAAGCTGTCTCTCAGCTTAGATAACTGTTACCCCCAAGCACACATCTTTAAGATGTCCACGTGAAGTGCTGTGTGTGGTGTCTGACACAGTGCAAGTCTGTGTAGAATGAAGGAATTGAACCTTCGTTCCCTGGGCTGAAGATTGGCACCCAAATCACAGAAACTTCTTCCTTTGACATTTCAAGGTTCTTTTTAATCACTCAAAGAGGTGTAAATATTAAATAAAAGCACATAGATTTGATTTGCATAGCTTAAAATTGATTTTGGCAGAAAAGTTTTTAAACGTTTTTTTTTTTTTAACTGAAACTCCTGGCTTATTTTGAAATATTTTTTTTCTCATGTTGTTTCTGTTGACTAACCTTCTGATTGCGGTTTGCTAATGCTAGATGCATAAGCATTTCAAATATCATTTTTAATAATAACATGAAAGCATGCTATTACTCTGCTACTGCAATAAAAGATGAGATCTATGGAAGTTTTTTCTTTCTTTTTAAAGCTAAATGAAACCATAGAAAACAGATTGATTTGTATGTGTTGCTTCCCCTAAAAGACTGAAGGAAACATGATGTTAATTCTAAAGCAGTTAAATAAAAGCTAGCTCATTCCACTGAGCTTCTCATACTGTGATGGGGCCAAATTTGGGTGTCTTGCCTGAGAACAGTATATGTATAAGCTAACTGCTTAAGAATTTGGCCCATCATATCTCTTCCCAAGCCATGCTATGATTCATTATAATTTTGTATCATTGTCCATTTTGATGCCAATGGGAGGCTACAGATTTTTACCCTCTTAAATAATGTTGTTACTGTGTGAGCTACAAATATGACATTGTTTGAAATGTGTGCTGAAAGGACAAAATTATGTTTGTAAATCGCCTGCATCCAGAAGTCCCTGAGAATCCATTTTAGGAAGAAGGAACCATTTAGGAAGAAGTAATAGGGAGAGGAAAAAAAAAAGCCAAGTGGCAGATACCTGGGTACGAGTTAGGATCTGCTGGTCAAAACCTACACAAGTCTGGGGGATGGCTGGACCAGGCATTCTGAGGATGTCAGATACAAAAGAAATTCCTGGTCTGTATCTGTATGGTATCTGTTATTACACAGAACACACAGTGGGCAAGAAAAGCATTAAGAAAATAGCTGTAATAGCTACAGATTTTCTGAATTTATCGGCATGTACTTTTCAGTCATTGGATCTCAGTAAACACTTGATCAAAAAGCTTGTTCATTCCTCTGGATGTCTGTGGTGGAGAGGTTCTTTAGCTTATGTCTTTCATGCTTAACTTGTTTTTGATTTGCACCATTTCTGTAATTGATAGAGCTTCTTATAAAGCGGCTTTCTGATTTTCTGCTAACTCTTGCAAATATTTAGTAAGTTTTCTCCATCAACATCCTTCTGAATTGGAAAACCTCAGAACACAGAATTTGAGTTGCAGTTTCACAAGCAGCTTATACTGTGCACCCTTTTCTTAAGGATCTATTTAAAATATCCAAGGGTTTCATTATTCTTCCTGATCATTGCATCATGAGGAGAGTCTACAGTTCGCAGAAAACGTACCCTGACACGAAGACTTACTTAATTCTATCTTCATGGGTTAGTCTCCCAAGAAAGAAATTTTGTTCCCATATGTATGATTGCAGAGTTGGTATTGCACCAGAGGTGGCTTGTTTGCATACTGGCAATCTGTAGTGTTCTGCCTGGCAATTCTTTATGTTATTGGCCACTTCATCAGCACTGGTATTCTGCAAACTTTCTCTGTAATCATTTTAGATTTCACTACAGATCATTAGTCAGTTTCTCCCCATTTTTTATCTTATTTTTTTCAGCTTGCAGATTTTATTAGTAGTTATTTTCTTCCTGGTCATTTTTCAATATTGTCATGCTTAAGAAACAAACCCTGCTGGAATACATTAGAAACATATCTTCCCAATGACAATTTCCTGTTTATAACTGCATCTGGAGACTAATGTAACTAACTTCACTAATACTTTCTTTGTATTGCTTCATTTCCTAAATATAATGGCATGCAAAGCTCAGTCAAAAGCCTTTTCTATTCTGACAAGCTGCATTTTTTTCTTCAAAAAAAAAAAACATATTGATCATCATTAATTTCATCTTGCATGAACTCTTAAGTTCTTGAACCTGATTTACACCTTTTGGGAGCAGAGCCGTGGTAGGGTCATTTTGTTTACTCTCATTTAGTATTGGCATTGAATCATCTTCTGGAACTTCCTCAGTATTATAAGACTTCTTGACTACTTGGAGGAAGCTTTGGCCAGCTGCTCTGAAACTTGTGCAAGTTACTCAGATTCACTTATTTTAAAACATTTTCACATTGTAGCTGTTCAGGACTCTGAGATTATTACGGCTGGAAAACCAAGCCTTTCATCGTCATTCTCAACATACACTATGGCTTTAACTCAGTGAAATTAAATATTTATGCCTCTTGTTCATAAGAGGCATCTTGTTCTGCACAGAAATACTCATTCTCATCTAGCTTATAAAGGGACCAAAAAGCCAGCATTCACTTGGGTTCATGCTGTTCCAAATCAATGTGTGTTCCAGGATTACCTATAGGGTAGGTATAGCTTTATGCACTGTGATGTGCATTGGAAATTGAAATGCCCAAGCTGTCCAGGTGATGTGGGTGTTTTGTGGTTTCAGTTTTAAGTGTATCAAAGTAAGCCAAGCACAGAGCCCCATCGTACTGTAAAAAGGCACCACGTGTGTCCTTGAAGTTTTATCCCATAAAAGAATATAATCAAGTCATGAATCAGGAAGGAAAGCTGAATGAAAAATAATAATAATAAAAAAATTAATGCAAAGGTGTGAAAATGATCTGAAAGACAATTTACATTTTATATTCATCTTAAAAAAAAAAGTATGTTAATAAAACATTTGTTAGCTTATTACTTTCCTATTTTTAATGCAGAGACGTAAAAATCAAACAGGTTTAACTGGTAATGTAAAATTTAATTCAGATTTGGGGGGGAGGGTTTGAATTAATGATTTTTATTAAAGAGAAATATTTTCCCTACAGCAACTTTGAATTTTCCTAGAAAGTAAAAATAAATAAATAAATAATAATAATAATAAGAAGAAGCCAAAATGCCTGTAAACCAGTTTCAGTTTTTTTCAATTAAAACTGTATTTTTAAAATAAAAACTGCATATGAGATGACCCACCTTAACTGAAATGAAAACTATGGGATTGTTATTAGATTGTATTAAAAGTGTACTCTAAATATGTGAGAAATGGGCTCGAAGATAAGTAGGAGGAAAAGGATGTACAAATTGCAAAAGCTATATGCATGACAATGAAAAGAGGCAGAACAAGAAGTTATTTTAGATTTGCTTAACTTTTGACCAGCTGGTTTTCTCTAGAAAGTCATCATGTACAAACTTTCATAACGTATTTGGTCAATGGCTGTAGCAAACCCAGCTGTTGAAATATGAAATGGCTATTTAGATTGAAGAGCCAGTTTTGAGAATGGTGTGGGGTTTTCACTATGGTGGACTTCTTTTGTAATTATTTTGGTTTGTTTTTAACTGACTTGTGAAGTGTGGTACAAGCTTGAGGACAACGTGTTCATATGGGTGTCAAGCTGAGACTCCAGCTCCTCTGGTCCTCAGTGAGTCACTGTCCTTATTTATGCATTTGAAATTACCATTCCTGGCTGTCAAAGAATGGATAGGGAGAGGGCTGGCAACAGAGCAAAATACAGAGTAATGCCATATCTTAGTTAAGAAAGTTACCTAAATTGATGACACTTCTTTTGACAGCAGTAGCAAATTTTAGCTTATTTTGTATGAGGGAAAGGCAAGTCAGATCCAGCTGTTAAAAAAGGCGTTATAAAAGGATGGGAAATATGTTAAATAGGACATATGACCCAGTCATAGAAAATGTCTAGCTGTCATCTAGTGAACTGTTAGCAAATAGATCCTGAGAATATCAGAAAAGACCAAACATTTCTTATGTGTTGACAGCTGTAGTGCTTTCACACTGAACCTGTTTAAAAGAATTGATTTTCTTAAAACATATGATACATACCCTCTGTGACCCTATATGGAAAGGAGTATAGGATTAGTGTAACATGGAAAAAATAAAAATGTTCACTGCTAAACAGCCAAGCAGTTAACAAACCGTCTGTCTGAAGGTGTTCATTATTTCTACTGTTCTCCTAGTAATCTGATGTGAAAGTGCAAAGTAAGTGCATAAATAACATAATATTTTCAAGAGAACCAGCTAAATAATTTAAAATTATAGTTTCCTAAGTATAGGAATATGCTATAGTATGCAATCAGAAATGCTGTTATACGCCCAGATATGTCTTTGGGAATGGTTGGTGTTTATAAGAGCTTTTTTGAAGAAGGAAGCTTTAGTTTGCAGGAGTTGAGAGGAGATGAGAAGTAATTTAAAAAAAAAAAAAAAAAAAACACTTACTAGTGATGTGATTGCTATTATGCTTTTCATTTTATAGTTTGCAAGACATATCAAGAAATCTGAAGGCCAGAAGACCCCCAAAGTTGAATTACAAATCTCAATCTATGGAGTAAAAATTCTAGATCCAAAAACAAAGGTAAGAGACATATTCATCTGTGGTGCTAAAGCAATAACTGTATATTGTTTTAGCTGTTTCAAATGTTTTTATTGTTTTGTATATAAAAAAAAATATTACAATGAAAGCCATTCTATTGATGAAAATATTTTCTTAAAATGCCATTTTTTCTCACAACACGTGGGTAACATCTTCTCAAGAAGGTATATGATGCTCAGAAATACAGACTGTAGCTAATGTGGGACTTAATTTTTAAAATCCTTCCACACCAGAATTTTAAACTCTGAGAAAGATGAAAACGCAGTGTCAATGATATGTTAATACTGCATGTGGTAAACACCTTTCCAAATGGTCACCAGGGTGTATGTGCCCACATGTAGGTGTTTTGGTGAATGTGGGGAGATTGTTTGCAGTGACTCATTCCTCATGCTGCTGCTTTTGAATCACACCTCTCTTTCTTTAACCCATTCACTTTTTTCTTCCCTTCTTGTGTTTTTTACTTTAGTTTTTGTGTCCCCCCTTCCCTAGAATGCTCATGTTTTTCAGGTGTTATCTATTTGTCTGTAAACTTTGGGTCGTAAGCACTACTGCAGGCTTTTCATCTGGCACAGCCTGACAATTCCTGCCTTTTCAGCAATTGCGGTCCATCGTGTCATCCCACTGATGGGCTTTTGGTTTGTTTGTTTGCTCTGGTATTTTGGAAGGGGTTACATACTAAGCAAAACATCCTTCTCACAGACTTCAAAGAAGAAGAATGACATAAATATGATCAAGCTAAACGAGTAATTATTCTGTAGTCAGCAATTCGTAACATATGACTGCTCTTAAGTCTTTTATCCATATGTTGAATTTTAGATATGAGTGAACTGTTTGTTGCTACTTCTTAGTTCTGGAATAATTATGACCATTCAGAGAGTGATACTGCCTTTCAAGGAAAGGTAGTTTTAGTTCAAGACTGTAGCTACTTGCAACCTATTTTCGCTTCAAACTCAATACAACCACAATTCAACAGTCCATAAGCACCGGGGGAAAGAAATATCCATGTCAACCTCATTGCAGTTTTTGCATCTTCCTTATGTCATATGGCAGAAGGGTGTACCAAACCCCATATCCTGGCAAAAGCTGTTTTAAGATAACAGATTTTAATGCCAAAATATGTTAAAGACTAACAGAAAGCTGTGGGACAGACAGTCCTGGGAGAATAGGAGCAGTTTAATCTTGTAACGACGTTGTTATTACAAACTCCAATGGTAATCAGCTCTGAGCAGTCTTTTTACCTCCCCCATTTCTTTTCTTAAAGCTACGTGTAAAAGCAAATGTGAATCAAGGTTTCCTTCTTTTTGCAAATGTTATTGATGCTTTAGGAAATGACTTAAATTCTATATTATCATCACTGACGGCAGTATTTTTTCAGCGTGTTTTTTGAAACGTAACTTCAGTATTATAACAGGAATATTGATTTATGTTCATGTGATGACTATTAATTGTGGTAAGAACAGGAGGCCTGCTCGTGTATCAGGACCTGGTTCTATATTTAGCATTCTAAAAAGGGGAACTATAAAAAAAAAAAAAAAATGGTTCTGTCCTTAAATGACACGAAGTAGTTACACTGATCTATGAACCTAAGAGAGCCAAAACAAGCATTTGCTATTATATGCAACTCTGTTAAAGAACTTTAGCAGAAGGAAAAATTTGTGAGAGAGATTTGGGGACATAGGAGAAATAGGATGTACAGAATAATAGCTCTAAAGATTGAGAAAAGGGAACCCAGCTGGGGCAGCGGGAAGAGAAGGAGATAAGATGGCCTTATGGTATATTTTTTGGATAATCTGTTGAGTGCAGAGAGGGCACCTCCTTGTTTATGAGTTTATTGCAATCTAGGAACCCCAGTGCTGCACAGAAACTTTTTTCCATAGATAATAATTCACATCTAAACTGCATATTTTCCTTTAAAGCAAATACTGCTTTCCCATGTAATAAGCCAAACAAAATAAAATACCAAGAAGAGACTTGAAGAAAAACAACAAAAACATTGCTGAGATTTTTTTATATTTCAGTCTTGTCAAGCTCTTTCAGCTGAAGAGCATTGCAATTGCAACTTTTTAAGTAGCTGGGACATACTGTTTAATGGAAAATGAAATACAGTATCTAAAATATGCAAATAATGTTAAAAAGCTATTTGTATTACTCCTTCAATAAGCAATTTAGATTTCCACTTTATTTCTCTGTGTACTGTATCTAGATAACAAGTCATTTTATTTCTGTTTCCTGTACTTAAAGTAGAAAGGTAATCACTCATTTCAATACAACCATTTTAGCAATGCCTGGGAGATGATGAAATCTGAAGATGTTGTGCACCTGGGTAAAGATGGAACTGTTTTACATAATCAGTCCCTAAATAAATTGCACAGGGACACAAAGCAACAGTAAAAACCTATTTTCTAGAACAGAAATTACTGTCCAAATAAACAGTTCCAAATAAACACTGTCCAAATAAAAACTTCCTGCTTACATTCAGTAAAAATGGGAACATTTGTTAGACGAGATGAATTTAACTTCTGTTATACATTATACAAGTATACTGTTATACAAGTCCATTTCTTGGGCTCTCATATGGAGAGATTTTCTGTATCCCAAGCAAGTATAGCAGCAATTCCTTGAAAATAATCTTTATTTTTTATTTGCAGGAAGTTCAGCACAATTGCCAACTCCATAGGATATCATTTTGTGCTGATGATAAAACTGACAAGAGGATATTTACCTTCATATGCAAAGACTCTGAATCAAATAAGCATCTGTGCTATGTATTTGACAGTGAAAAGTGTGTAAGTATGCAAGATTCTTCTTTACAAGAATGTAGGTGCTTACAACAGACTTTGCTTTTAAAATAAAGCAAGAATGGTTAACAAAGGCAAATGGCCTGCCTGCTAACTAGGGTCACTTTGATATAACCTTTCATACTAATTTAGTGCCTTGTAAATTAGATGTATTAATTTAAAGGAGAGTCGTCTTCTTCTTTGGTCTAAGGTGGTTTTCTGGGACAATTCTTACTACCCAGCTCAACATCCTAGGCCAAGCATCTGAAATACTCTCAGAGAACAGAGTACATCCCACCAAGCTTGAAATGTTTGCACAGCTGTTTTGCAGAGATTACCGCAACCCTGTGGCTGAGATACCCTCACAGGCTCTTCTGCTGATGCATCTGCTTCAGCCTCTCTTCCCCAGATTTTTAATTTTTTTTATTACAGTAAAGTTCCCCCCTTCTCTGCCCCCTCCAACACGTCTCTCAAGTTTGTAGTGCCTCAATCCACTACCAGAAAATCAATTTCACCAACCACTGACATTCTCTCATGTCTGCGATAGAACAGGGCAACTGTTCAATAATGTGCAATAGCAGAAAAAAAACATATAATTCAGGATAGGAAATAAAGAAAATGGTGTCCAGTTGAAACAGGGTCATGTGTTTTCCTTGGCAAAAAATAGTTAACAAATAAAAACACCAGAATCAATGCCAAAAACGGATGCTTGGTTGTGATGTGTTTGTTGTTGTTGCTGTTTGTTTGTTTTTGGTGTTTGTTTTTGTTTTGCTTTTTTTTATTTTTAATCCATAGCCTCTCTGATTTGTTCTGAAGTAGCTAAGATATACAAAGGAAACACTAAGGAAAGAATTTTTGTTAGAAAAAAGATGCATACTCACGTAGGGTTTACATGCAATTATGTATCATTGTGTTACGTAAACATTGTTCAGAATTGCTGTACACATGTTCATTTCTCCTCAGTTTCTATCCTGTCTCTTTTACACACATTCCTGTGATTTTAAATTGCCCTTGCAGTTTCTACACGCTGGTGACATTTCTCTTCCAAGCCAACATTCCTTTCCTTCCCTCTGCCCTGATACTCCACTTTCAGTACTTTTTCCTATTCACTCTTTGTTCATTAGCACCCTCAGATTTCAAAGGATCCCACCCCGGTTGGTACCTTTCCTTTCAGCCAGCCCTTATCCTTCCAAGAAAATAGCTAGGACTGCATACTCTCCCCATCCATTACACTGTTCTTTTACTAACATAAACAGTTATTCTCTAAAGCAGTCCCAGTTAACTTTTTTTGCTCTAATCGGTCTAATTTGCTTAAAATAATTCCTTGTAGTGTTTTTTTTATAAAAGAGGTTGTATTTTTGTTTCCCAGTTAAAAGATAGATAGAGGCATTAGTTCCCCATTCCTGTAGAACTGAAGTCTTCACAGACCTCTGGTGAATGACTTCACTGTTGTGCTGATGGATAAGAGGCTGAGATATTTTTAAGTTGCAGTAATAATATTTTCTGTATTTTGCCAAGGAGTTTTTGCCTTGCTCCTTTGCAGTGTTGACTTCATGATATATGATGCAAACCCTTTGAACATGATACATTGTGTAAAGTACTTTGTGATCATCTGAAATGAAAGTAATTATAAAAAATATTTTTAATACACTACTTTCAATTTATGTTTTATGTAAAGGCTGAAGAGATAACTTTAACAATCGGTCAAGCGTTTGACTTGGCTTACAGGAAATTTCTGGAATCCGGAGGAAAAGATGTTGAGACAAGAAAACAAATAGCAGGTTTACAGAAAAGAGTAAGTTCTGAACTATAATTTTTAAAGAGATAAAAAGAACGTTCTACTGTAATTATGTTATGTGTTTTCTATGACAGCATTATTTCTAGCATTATTCTCAGATTAGTAAGAATTTCAACAGGTACTTAAAAAGAAAACTGAATAAAGACCTGATAAGCATGAAACAATATTTTATGTTCTTCCATCTTTTGAGGTGACTAAGAGAAATGAAAAGTTGAAATATGTAAGATACATATGTTCAGATTTAATCAGATAACTAGCTAAGCATTACTTCTAAATTACCAGAACTCGGATAAAACTTATTGTAAATAGACAACTTACAGATATTGTTGAAATGAATGAATGAATATCCCAATAGCTGTTGCAATAACCGCTTCCTTTGTAGATTCAAGAATTAGAAACTGAAAATACAGAACTGAAAAATAAAGTTCAAGATTTGGAAAATCAGTTAAGAATAACACAAGTACATGCATCTCCAGTAAGTATATGAACATAACTCTTACATCTGAAGTTACTCTAACTTTAAAATCATCTGTGTTGCGATGATTATTAGCATCCATGCTATTTCCAATGATTATGATTAACATAAAGTGATCATGTCACAAATCTGTTGAAATGCTGTATTGAAGTAACAGTAAGATTGTGACACAACAAAAGTGCAAATGGCAGTCTCAATAAATTGCAGTTCTTAAAGTGTCTTTTCCTACCTATTTGTTGCTGCCTAAAGATGGTAAATACTCCTATGTAGACATCTATGCACGTTAGCTAAGGATGAAGATCGCTGTTTTGAACTGAAAGCATCTGGTTTGAGAACACTACTTTGGATTTTTCTGCAAACTTTCTGTCACAAGCATATCGTTACTTACACCTGACATTTTCTGAATGACTTTTTAAAAATTTTGTCTGTCTTTCAAAGGAGTCATTAAAGCCTCAGGAACTAGCATGGATGGGCAGGTAAAAAGAATCACATGAGGGTTCCTCATTGGTCAAAATTTCTCACGCTTTCTTCAATTCCTATAGATGACACAACTATTTTTAAATGGCTGATTGACAGTGACTTATGTCTAGGCAAGACCTCTAAAAATGCAAGTTGCATTGCAGATTGAGCCTAATGACTCTCCCATTCTTAAAAGCCTATTCTGTCTATACACCATTAGGTAACTGTGAAAATAAGTAAATAAATAAAATTCCTTAATGTACTTATTGTATTATCTTAGAAATAGACTGACTGCTTTTAAGCTGTGTACTTTGGACCACCTTGTTCCCGCCCTAAATGTCCACCATTTCACTTTAAATGAATGTTCAAAACTTTGGACAATGTAAAAGTATGTTGATAACAGTGATGACAATTCTTCGGTAGTGTCTATACGCTCCCTTGGTATTGATTAGATGTTTGTTTGCATCAGGAAAAATCAATGTCATTTCATTTTACTGAAGTCTATTTAGTGGGAGAGAACAATAAATTATAAATATTGCATAACTTCCACAGTTAAAATTAAGTACGGATGTCTTCTCACTTATGAAGTGCTCAATAAAAGACAATAAGCTTTTCCCATATGCTAGATTTAAAATCAATTTGGTAAATTATTCTATTTTCCTTAATTAGAATGACAGATGATTTGTTTTATTTATGAACATAAATGTATCTTTTAATTCAATTAAACAGACGTGTAAGTCTTTTATGATGGGCGTAGTTCTTTTTCATTTAAATTAATGAACTTGGTAATTTCATTTAGGAAAAAAATTCAAGAAATGTATTAATAATGACCAAAAAATACCCTGTAGTGTGTGTAGCGCACACTTGTGTTTATTTTCTCTTTTAGTACAATAGTGTCTCATTCCTTCTTAAAAAGTTAAGATGGAACAGCCATTTGTAAACTCTAGATGGTGTTTTACTAATTACTGTTGGTACAATGAATATGCATATTGCTTACGTATCACTTATGCTACAACAAAATGATATATTAATTACTGATAATTACTAATATTAAAATATTAATTAATCATTAATTCACAAACTTCTGAGTTTTCTCATGATTACAATTGCAGTAAAAGCCATCTAACAGCCCATTAGTATCTGCTTTGGTTCTGCCACAAAATAGTCTTAGATAAATTATTTGGATAAATATTAGAACAGGTTGCCCAGACAGGCTGAGATATCTGTACCCTTGGAGATATTCAAAACTTCGCTGGACATGGTCCTCAGCAACTTCAGCTAAATGGGTCCTGCTTGAGCAGGAGTTTTCATTAGGTGTCTTTCCAACCTATGTGATTTTTTGATGAGTTGTGCAGCCAACAATAAGATATAAACATTTTTAGGAAAATGTCTTTCTCAAATTGTATATAGAAACAGTCTTATCCACCAAACACTATCAACTTTTGTTCCTTACCAAGAGACATCATTCAAACAGGTCTGGTTTAAACTAGATTGTATCCGTTATAAATCAAAGCTGTTAATTGTACTAGCATAAAAGTAAGTACATACAAATGCAACAATTAAGTTGAAAATAAACAAAGGAAAGGAATACTGAGGTTATGAAGTGAATTTTCAGTGCAGGGAAGAAGCAGCATGAATATTTTCAAGACTGAGTTTGATGAAGGTATAGTAAGTCGGGGTGCCTGGAAGAGCAGGGGATATGATTTGGTGATACTTATTTCATCTTCATACTATGTAAGCCACATGTATAAAAGAAGGAGATTACAAACACTTCATAAGACAATTCATTGTCTGTTATATTTTACAGTAAATCTTATACACTTAATTCAAATAAACTATCATTTCAAAAGTGACTTTCCAAAGCCTCTGCTCCTGTTAGAAGAAAGCAGAAGCAGGGTCAAGAACATTTGTTTCTCTTTCCACATAATTTCAGTGAAGGAAAAGATCATTTTATATTATGAAAAGTTATTAAAGGGGTGGGTGGTTTTTTTCTGAACTTAAATTCTAAACTTAGAAGTACCATGTTTTTTAAAATGTATGTAGTAGTGCTGCTCTATTTCTCCAAATTTAGGAAAGAAAAATAGCAGCTCTATCCTGTGATCATTTTGTAAAAGTAAAATTTTCAAATATGCTGAAAGTATAGTATTTTGTTAAATACAGAAATAGAATGCCATAATACATAAAGGAAACAGGATATCCATCATGGGGGAATCATACCTCATGCGAGTCACTTCCTAAGCACTTGTAGTTAAACAGGTGGGAAAACTTGCTTCCCTGCAGATAATATTCGTGCTACATACTATGAACACGACATATTCATTCTCATGACTTAAAACTGATTAAACTGTAAAGTTTACATTTTCTCCCAGCTCACTTATCCATGCTGTTGAATTATAAAGGGATGTCAGTGCCATACTAGAGCTTTCACAAGCTTTTTTAGATGTAATATGTAATCTGATTTATTTGTTAATTTGATACAGTGATAACTTCTTATATATCAGTCCAGTTTGCTGTTACTTTGTGTGCTGAGGTCTAGAGAGGGATCATTTAATGAAGGATGGCAAGTTTAAGCCCTCATACTTGGTATCTAGTATGATAATACTACATGTGCCATTAACTGACAGCACAGTAATTTGTAAAGAAATGTTTGGTTTCACTAGCCAACTACAGGCCGTTGTAAAGCTGCTTCTCTTTATGCCTAAGTAGTACCTTGGATTTTCTGATCTTATCCTTTCTATGTTGTTTTTGGTTGTTTGCACACTGCTTGTACTTTTTCTTAACATTTGCCAGATGTGCTGAAGTAGCTTTCCTGTCTTATATGATGTTGACTATGTTCTTCTTTCAGTGATTAATGCATGGTCATGGAAATACTTGGTAATCAGCAAGTGATTTAGCTCTTTAGAAGTCAACACTAGCAACTTGATTAAACAAGTATATACTTGCAGAAGCAGATGATGTTGCAAGGGGCTGTGATGACAGTTCCCAGAAAATGACAAATATAAACACTTAAACTGTGTGCACTACATCCTCTTCTTCTATCCCCATCCCTATGGAAGGGAGCTGCAAGCTACGCAGTTCAAGCAGATATCATTTTAGACTGACAGTGGGTATGTATTTTCCTTCCACTTCAGGGAAGACTTGCATTTTTAAGTACTTATTGCACCCGTAGTGTGAAACAGACACCAAGCAATACCACTTGTCATACTTTGTTAAAATATTGATCTAGAATAGAATGTCTTTCCCACTTGTCAGTCACATGGTAGTGTTTGTATGCAGCGCTAGTCTAGCATTTCCTTACTCCTTCTTGTTCCCCCTGAAGTTGATTGATTTTGGTTTCTTTAATTATTCTAGACAAACTAGTCTTCCTGTTAATTTTTAATGAAATGAAGTAGGTTGAAAATACCTTTAGAAACTTGAAGTCCTACTCTTTTTGTATTATTTCACTGATCCCAGATGCTGTTGCTAGCGAAAAAGAAAACCAAAAATGAATGAACAAACAAACAAGAAACCATTTCTCCTTCTCCTGCTAGGGAGGCTAAAGCATAAGTCTTCCTATTCCCAGACCATTTACCAATAAACAGGATCAGATTGTATCTTCTGTTTGGACTTCGGGATCAAAAAGAGAATCTGAGACTGTCTTTAAATTGTGGATGTATAAATTAATATGAGTGCAGGATTAAATGCTTGACTTATTGCACATTAAAAAAACAAAACAAAACATATCTGGTCTCAGCATGCTTAAGTTCTGAGCAGATGCATCCAGATTGTCATTTAAAATAGGTTCAGTAACTAAATAGAAGATGTATGTAAAAGCCATTTGCTGGAATTCATATTCAAGATCAAATGTACTACTATTAAGACTTAAAATTCAGATCCTTTTTTTACTTCCGAAATGTTTTAAATATATTTTGTCTATAGTTTATCAAAGATGTTACTTTATATATGTGATGCTTAAGAACAAATTAGATGTAGTGGTCTGGGATGCAATATGTGACTTTACTGACAGATTTACCTCTCTAAAAGGAGTTGGTCATGTATTGAACTCTTGAGTAATAGTGTATAACACTTCATTTGCAAGACATAATGGTAAAACTTTTTAATATGCAATTCTCTGATAACAAAACATGTCTAAAGAAATATTACACATGGTGACTCTTCCAAAATCTGTGCATGGTCTAAGAGAGGAAAATGCAAGCAGTGAATTATAAGCTAAAGCTTCATTGTAAGTGCAGAATTAAAAATATATTTGAAGATTGATAACTTATTTATGAGAGTATTTTACCAGCTGAAACATCCATGATTAGTTGTTTTAATCTCATTCTTTTTACAAAATAATAATGAAAAGAAATTGGTGTTTGTTGTGAGTCCTTAGTTGCTCCATTAAAAAACTTCACTCATGAAAATTGTGAATAATAATGACAACATTTAAGAGAAAAAAATGACTTTTCTTTCTATAGTTCATAAGTAGTCAAATTATAGACTTGTTTGTGAAATACAAAGGGAAACATAATCAAAAACTGCTTTCCTGATTCTTCTTGTTTCTACTGCTGATCTTTTGTAGGCCATGTAAGGATTTATTTGAGGACTTATTTTAAAATACTGACAGACTGAAATGGGTGCAAATTTACCTGCATGAAAAATGCAGTCATGTACCCTTTACACTTTTGGAACTTGCAAGCGGGTGCGAAGTGCTGGCAGCAAGCAGGCTTCTGCTTTTGAGGGATACATCTGCTGTTAAAATTCTCTTGTTTCTTGGTTGTTAGCATCACTACCAAAATGTTTCTTTGGCTGTTCTAAATCTAGACAAACAGCCAAAGTAACCTCAACCTAAGTTAGCTGCCTTTTCTATCAGTTCTTAAACTGGATGAGAAAAATAAAACTTCTTTCTGAACCTATAAAAGAAACCATTAAAAGCAGTGAGAACATAGTTGGAAACGAACAAAAAAAAAAAAAAAAAAAGGAAAACTAGATTGTATCACTAATACTTAAGAATAAAATTTATTGTGAAAGTTGAAGATCAAACCTTCAATCTTCTGCATGCTTTTTCTCTCTGGGTATTGTAACTATTTAGATTTAAGCTTGTTTAGCAAGTTCAGTAAATAATAAACTGCTTAGCGTTTTTTCCGCTTTAGGGTTCATGTTTTCAAGCATACTGTTCTTGCTAAAACTTTAAAAAGTCTGTCACTAAAATATAAATGTATTTGTGTTATGCAATAGAAACTGTCACTTTTTGTCACTTCCTGAATGAATCAGTGAAGGGCATACTGTATCAAAGTATGGTTGCCTTGGAATGGTTTGCCTTTATAGCTGCACTTACATGTGCCATGGGAAATGTTGGCATGGGATGTTTCTTTTTTTTTCCTCCTCTTTCACTCCCTTGCATGTACAGCTAAAGTTTCCATTACTTTTGTATCTGTGCTGTTTACTTTTCATCTGTTTTAGTGGTTTGGCAATGCATTAATCACTGGTCTTTCTTGCATTTGGTCTTGATTATGTGGGGACAATCTGATTTTCATTTTATTTGCTTATGATGAGGCTGCTTGAGTTTATATCACAAAAAGTCTTTGGATGCTGCTCCTAAGTATAAATCCAACTTCCAAAGATCAGTGCATCCATGGGAGCACTACGTGTTTTTTGCTATTTATATTGTTGGTGTTATTTAGAGAGCAGCCTGGCTTAGCTGTACACGCAGCCTTCATGTGGGTGAGTGGTTGCATACAGTTAGCACCATCAGTTTTTATAGGTGACTGAACAGTAAACCACTGTAGGCCACTAAGGAACCTCTGATGAGATACAAGATCGTTAATCTATTTTGGGCATGGCTGAAGTTTCTCAAACACACCTTGAAGTCCTTCTCTTTCAGCAACATGGTTAAGCAAAGAAGGAAGTTGAGACAACTGCCTGACTCCAATTTTAGATAGGAAAGAAGGATTATTCAGGAAAACGACTTGCAAGAGAGAACAATAAAAGTCTTGTGAAAAAGGGGTATGTAATATGTAGGTGCCTACTCAACACTTCTTACTGTGGCAGTGTTGCCAAAACCTCAATTTATTTTTAGCAAGTCCCAGATCATTAAAGATATTGATTGATTAGACCTTTATTAACGTTAAGTAGTGAATTAGAAGCATAGGCCACCTGCACCTGTTACCCTCACTAAAAGCTTTAACATGTGTGTGAAGTGAAATAAATAAATAGAAAAAATAACCAAGATAGAACTTGGAACTGTATGCATAATTCAGAAAACAGTTTTGGAATGTGTTTAGGCATATCACTTGATTCATGTTTCTGTTGAGAGTGCCAAATGGAAAGATGCTTGTGTTTTTTCTTTGTCTGTTTGCTGCTCCTTCAACTTTATAATATTCCATATTCAGTTCACCCATATAGTTTTGCTTGTTTGCATCCTATACTGCTATCCTTTACGGCTTTCTATGTTTTTTTCATGTGATATACTTGCTTTTTTAATGGAAACTACTCATTCTCTGCTGTTTTGCATTTCAGGGAAATATTTTACTTCTTTAATTTGACTGTTTATATTTAGTATCATCCAGCATTTATTATTATGAGTTCTATTTTTTCCATATGTGTGTATAGCAGCAAGTGTTACATGGTAGTGGAAGAAAAATGTTTTGCAAGTCATCTGCTTGTAGCCTAGTGATACTCTTGAAAAAATAAGCAAAATGATATCAGTTGGTTTTGCTTTTATTTTTATTCATTACCATTCCAAATCCTCAGTTTCACAATTCCAGCTTGGCAACAGAAGTATTCTTTACAATTCCAATAAAACAATTTGCTCTTATAAACTGCAAATTTTGAAATAGAGAGCTCTGTGGTGTTTGTTAGTTAGATTTTGAGGTAGAAATTACAACTTAGCCCAACAGAAGGGTTGGTTGAGCATGTTTCTTTAATCAAATATTTGAAGACATTTGCTTTTTGCTGTTCTTTCTAGGATCAGTCCTAAAGGTTCTGTGTTTCTAATTTCACCTAGACAAGATCCATTTCACTTGAAACAGCAGATATTTCCCATTTAGGCAAAATTTAACGGATTTTTTTTTATCAAAGTGGACAAAGCCTTCAGCTTTGCTCTCAATACACAATGAATATTGCTGGAATGTACAGTACTTCCCATTCATGTGAGACCGCCAGCTTCAGGCCCTTGTCTGTCTAATTCAGACCAGAACCTTGTAATTATCACTCTGTCATCTTAGGTGGATGCTCTTACCATCTGGTATCGCGGTGTGACTATTACTCATTTGCCTCTGTTAGAAGCTGTTCTGTGGGACTTCAGAGATCCAGAGAATCTTAAAAACCTTATATTTTTTTATTTATACAGCAAGAAAGTTTTATTCTGTCCTGGATCCTGTGCTGCTGTTGTAGGGGAATGAGGAGTCCTTTGTTTAGCAACAAAGGATCTCAGCTTTTGAGATACCTACTGAAAATGTCGTTCTCCAAGTTCAATTAATTATTCATACGCACAGAAAGATGGCAGAAGGGTATTATTGTCCGTAAATATTTACATACTCAAATTCTACAGATAAGTCTGGTATTAATGTAAGCGTTAAAATTTGTGTGCTGTTAGCTTCTATTGAAAGAAGATTTTAGTTATATATTTTTTTTCTATAAATTTTGTGGGATATAAATGGTAGGTGTTTCCTGGTATGGAGAAAGAAAATTCTGGCCTGTGTGTTAACCACCAGAGTAACTCTACTAATCTACACCAGATATGCACTTAACTGCTAATTTATACTTGCATCTATGAGATATTGCTGATATGTTGATGGTTTTTGACATTTGTCAGTGAATCTGACATGACCGCTTTTCAAAAGATCCCTGTCTTCATTTTGTTTTGATGTGATTATCAAGGCGCAAGTCATTCATTCCACTTCTTCATTCCACTTAACACTGGGCTACCTCTTGTTGGGGTACACTCTTAGATTTTGTTTTAAAGTATTATCAAGTTTTGTAATGTCACTATAGCACTGACCAGCAAGTTGCAGACAAACTTTTTTGAAGTATGAAATGTCTTTTTTCTTCTTTCCCTGACATTGCCGTGTTCAGCTCCTCAGAATGTTTTCTCTTTCTGTGATTCCTTTTCAGCTGCTGCACATAAAGTGTGATAATGATGAACATATGTTTCAAAGACCCTCTACTTTTTTCTGGTGTAACAATGAGGATTCACCTCCTTGTTTAGATATCTCTTCCATTACGCTTACTCCTAGGAGTTCTCCCGACTCTAGACTACCAACTGGATTGTTAATACCACCACCTTCAAAAAGTGGTCTTCCAAAGCCAACCAGTGAATACAGCTGCCCGAGACCTCGTGTAATCCTGCTGTGCAAAAGCTTTTTTTTTTTTGGCTTTCCTATGTTCTCTGTGTATTATCTTATGTTAAAAAATTCACATTTTGTACAGTGGTTAAAGGACAGAGCACAGGTATCTTAGATTCTCTAGGAATACTCTTAAAATATGGGATTTGCAAAGGCTCTTGTTTCTATGTAGCTTTTTCTCTCCCACCCACAAAACTTAAATTCTTATTTTTCCAACTTTTTAAAATTCGTCCATTAATGAATCTGCTATCTATCAATCTTCTATTAAAATTGTTATACTAAGAATAGCTATTCAAATCAAGCAATTCTAAAGGTCCAGTCTGAAGAGCTTTTTTCATTCATGAATTAGTAGAAGAGTAATCAGCAGTTATATACCTTTTAGTATACTTTATAAAAACTCTGTGCAAAATGAAGGTTTAAAATTATTTTTAAATATAAGCTATGCTTTTTCATAGCAATATGCTAATACTGTCAACTTTTCTTCCATTTGCAAGTAACATTTGGCTGTATTTGGCAAACCATGGCTTTCTGCATGTGTTCAATAAATAAAAATGCTTCTTGTGCTCATACATATTTAAAATACACATTTCGTAAAATAACTGAATTATAGTTTTACTTAAACTAGTTGTATGAGTAGTATCAAAATGTCCAGCAACTTCAAAAAAAGGCATATAAACAGAAAATGTCAATGTAAAGTTTCATTTTCGCTGTTGTGGCAAAAGACTCATTTATGACTAAACATAAATACTGTTTATTTATCTACCTTCCATGCAGCAATAAACGTTTAGCAAATAAGGAGAATTTATGTTAGCGTTTACTATTTCTGAGTTGTTCTAAGATTATTCATCAATGTTAATGAGAAGTATAGATTAATATATGGCATGTATTGAACCTGATCCCACCTTCCTGATGCACACAATACCTACATACAATCAGACCTGGTTTTGTTTGTGTGAAAAATGGGATATGAGACTGTATGTTTACTTTGGGTCAAACGCGTACATCGCCCTGCTTTGAGTGGGAGCAGATGACATCCAATTATCTCCTTCAACATAAATTATACTGAATTTCTGACAATGCATGAAAGCACCAGGAGGTTAATGTGAGGTCCATGAATGCAGCAAGTAGGGCCAATTGTGTCCAAAGAATATTAACTGAAATTTTTTCACAATAGACAATCTTTGAAATTGCTATGCTATTTCTCATATTGAGGTCAGTGAGGGTTCTGTGTATGTAAAAATCTTTTAAAATAGTTGTTTTATGAAGTTGAGTTCTGATCTGACCTTGCCAGGGAATACCATGACAGAGAGAATTCTTTTTGTTTGTTTTGTTTAAATAGGGAAAAGAAAAAAAAAAAAAAGCATGTGACAAAGTGACTTGTTTTTAAGCTTGGCATTTCAGTATACCTAGTTAAAAATATCCCTGGTTTTTGGAAATACTGAACAGTTTCAGATCTCTCCTTTTCCAAATTTAAAAGTATGAATTAAAAGCTCCTATGAAATATGTAATGTGGGACTACAGAGTCCAGTTTTCTTTTTAAGCACTGTATTGGGTGGAAGACCATGGATCAATATCCTTTCCTTCTCAGCAGCCACTGCAGCCTCCGAAGAGGACAGGTAGTTCAAGGCCACCCATGGGCTTGGCTTAGTATTGTGAGTGGGCAGCTTCAGTTGCTGCAGAAGAGGCACTAAAGAAAGAAACATTGCAAAATAAGGTTTAGGGCCATAAAATTCTCATGGACCAGCATTGCAAAAGACAAGCCATTTGCCAGGTTGTGGTATTCATATATTCTGAATAGAAGAATCCATCTGACTTAATTTAATCTGTGCTTAGAATTTTTCATGTGAATATTTTAGTCAAATTGAATCTTATTTAGAAGTAGCAGATTTTCCCTGTGCCCAGCAGTGTAGTCATTCTTATATGCAGAATGTAGTTTTTAGTGTTGTCTAATTAGTAACATTGACGTTAGTTTTCCATATATATTTTGCTTTCAGCCCATCAACCTGAGTTTTAAACTATTTCGTCACCTGTTTTAGTGTTCAGTGTGTTTTGACTTGACTGTGCCTCATCTGTGTCCTGAATTCATGGACAGATGGCAGGAGGAATGAGTCATTAAAAAATAAATATGGCTGTAGAGCAGTAGCTAATTGTCGTGTTTGGGGTTTCTTTGCTTATCCAGTATTTTTTAGAAGCCTGCCAAACTTCTGTGCTTTATGAATGAAATATCTTCTGTTTCACATTGAAGGATGAGAGTTTTATTTTGGAAATCAATATACAGTGTATCGTGTATCCAGGTTGTTACTTATCAAAAAATAGATGTGAACTTCGATCACAGTGGGGTTTTTTTTTTTGATCACGTAAGGAAGAAATAGTGAAGAAGAAATACTGGGATTTTGTCTTCTAATTTTAGCTACTTATTTGTAGCTTATTGTGCATTCAGAAGTGTAGCATATTGTTCTTGCCGTATTTCCTTAGGTGGGTCTTATGAAAATATCTGTATTCATACTTCTGGAATATAGAACTGCTTATTACCAGCTTTTTCAGGTTTAACAGTGAGATATTTCTGGTTGTACCAGATTGACTGAAAATGGAAAAATTACAATGCTGCTTATGTATTGGAGAGTTTTAGCATGTCTGAGACTCTGAACTGCAAATGCCATTTGCTTGGTGTCAGGAGCTGTTTTGTGCATGCTGATGTTTATTTTTAACTTTTTTTGAAACTGTAGCTCTTATCTGCATGCTGAAAAATTCAGTGTTGTGATTTTTTTTTTCATGTGAAATATTGCCCTAATATTTATTGTCCTTATTGTAGGCAGGCAGTGTGACACCTAAATCACCCTCCACTGACATCTTTGATATGGTTCCCTTTTCTCCCATATCCCCTCAGTCATCAACACCTACTCGCAATGGTACACAGCCTCCTCCAGTACCCAGTAGATCTGCAGAGATCAGTAAGTTTTGTGACAACTGTCCTAATTTTTGCTTACATTATATACTTTTTTAATAAAGCGTCTGAAGAGATTTACATACGTTTTGCATGAAAAGCCAGGTACGGTTTTTGTAAATCCCATTTGATAATGCCATTTAATTTTCATACCATCTTCCCAGTCATTGATGTTGCTGCCAAGTTACATTAAAAACAAAAGTATTTGTTTGCTGAAACTAATATGTAAATAGTTTGAGGGAGTTTGGTTGGGGGCTGTAATTTGGCTTTTCTTTTACAGCATGTTTCTCGTAGTTAATTCAGGAAATATTTTAACTTCCTGCTAGTTCTTTCCTCGTCAAGCCACATTTGTAGCATCTAAAACCTATGTTTCTTGGGAAGACAGCAGGTGGAATAAGTATGATGATGATGATGCAGAAGTTTAAGAAATCCCTCAAAATATAGAGTCTTGGAATAATATTTTTAGTACTACTTTTTATATCATCTACAGCTTTGTTCTTCAGTTATAGTTGATGAACCTCTCCACATTTGTGGACCACTCCTGAAAATCTCTGCAAGATGATTAATAATAGCAAATTTATTTTCCAAATGCTTGAAGACCACTAGATTAAGATTCTCAGCTTCACTGGCAATCATTTAGGAGTGCACAGATAGTTCTTGAAAGCTTTGGAAACCATGGGCCGCGGGGGGGAGGGCAAATACACAAACAGTGTTAGAGGTTGTAGGAATATCAGTCTGCATGCAGTATTTTCTCTCTCTTGTGCCTATTTTAGTACTGATAAGGAACATTAATATTACTGTCTGACACCATACAAGGCCATATTTGAAGAGTTTCTGCCCATTTTGGGGAATGCTGCTAGTATGCAGAATTTTCAGGAATGAATGCAAGCAGTTCACAATTATAAAGATGCATTGTAAAACTTCAGTCAGTGAGCATCTTCACCAATGCCTTATGTACACACCTTTCTTTTCAGTTGCTCACAAAGATGTCACCCTCTGAAGAGATGTTGGGGGTACGGATTCAATAAAAAAAAAATCCATCCTGTTTCAAGAGAAGATTTGAAATGAATTTGAGTTTCTTAAAGGGTATATTAACAGAATTAAAAACTATTAAAATATTTTATATTCATAGTTTAGTAGAATATTAAACCAAATAGTTTACTAGAATATTAAACTGTTACAGTAAGAATTTTTTTCTTTGTAAAGAACAGAAAAAAAGACAACCCCCCACAAAAAAACAAACTGCTTTTGTGTTTTTTTCACAAAAGTACAAACTGCAGATACTGTCATAAAATTTATCTCAATGTGCATATCCAGCTTCAAAAGTAGTAATTTGAATTGAATTATAAGACAAGGTTTTTTTTTAGCTATTGTCCTGCCTTGGTTCCATTGAAATCACTACTAAAAACCCTGTGGGTTTACATGGAAGTCAGCGCCCAACGCTGAGTAGTTTTGAATATTCCACCTGTGTGATTTTGTATTTGTTTAATCACTGGACTTTCTGATATAAAAAAAATACTATAAATAATATGTACTCTTTAAAAGTGTTGAGTTTATTTTGCACTTGGTTCATTTGAATTTAAATTAAGGTTACAGAGTTCAGAGACATGGCAGGCAGTGCCGCATCTTGTCAGCTGCCTGGTAATACTGTGTGCCCCTCTGTGTGCCGTGCTTCAGAGGGAGATTACAATGATATAAAATTCTGTGTGTACTATTGATCCCTGCTCTTTCAGTCTATGTCATGGTACATTATATGTTGCAAACTGTTGCATTCATCAGCTATTAACACCCTTTGGCGTATTTCAAAAGTGCAATTTGAAACAGAAGAAGCATATTTTATTATCAAACAAGGACTTAGTGTCTTAGATGAGAAAGTTCTGATCCCTTAAGGACTTCATTCAAGTTGTGTTCTGTTGCAGTACTAATTATATACAATAATGCATTGTTTTATATGTTATTGCTGCCAGTAGAAACAGGCTGGCATTTCTTTCTCCAGTACAAGTCAGATAGGTGGCAACCAAGAGGAGCCAAAGTTTGGAGTCTCCTATTTTCTGAGGTCATCTTCTCATCTTATCTGTTCTGTTTTTTTTTATCACAGCACTTGAGCATTTTTCATCACTTCTGATGAAATTATAGGATGATTTTGTTGTTTTTTAATGATTTTTATAACTTTAATTCAGAGTTATAAATGATGTCTTTTGCTTTGACTAGCTCTCAGTAAGTAGTTCATGAAGCCTCACATTCTAATACTGGAAAAAGAGTGCAGCACTGGCCTTTTCTTGGAAAGGCTATCTCCAAATCATTTAAACTTTTTAAAAAGGTAGAAGATTCTTTTAAGTTTTTAGTTCTTATTCAGCAGTATAGCAATATGGCTTCTCAGTAAATGTCTATGCACTAGTGGATATCTAAGTAATAGCAAATAAGTTGGGTTTTTTTTGCCTATTTTAAAGGAGAAAATTTCCTACTCTTTGGGCAGGAATTTGCAGATTGGACAAACACATGATGTATCTTCAGATGATAATTGAAAAAGAGGGATTCTTTCAAAAACAAAAGCCCTTTCCAGAGCTGTATTTCTACTCAAAATGTTTCTGAGAATTACTTCTTTTAATGCTGATTTTACAATGACTGGCTTGCAGACTAAACATAAACATTGCAGGCCAGTATAATATGTACTTACTTGAAAGATTGGCACATACATAGTGCAACCAAAAATACACTGTTAAATACCATACTGCTGCTTCCTCAGAGCACGGAGTAAGGGACTTCGAGTGTTGTAAGTTATCGTGAAGAAGAATTAATTTGCGTATTTCTTGTTGGCACAGTGTTATTGTCATATCTCAGAAAAGAACTGGAAAGGAACATTCTGTTGAATTGTTCAATATTTATTTCACTCAAAGGCATTTGCAACAATCCAAGGTCACAACTGGCAGATGTAGAAATCTGCTCCAAGATGCTATCTTTCCAG
>VXAA01006133.1:1142434-1161418 GCA_013399115.1 Anseranas semipalmata
CCGTTTTTTTTTCGTACAAAAAAACAAAAAAAAAAAAAAAAAAAAAAAAAAAAAAAAAAAAAAAAAAGCCTGCAGCTAAGGGAAAGGCTTCCTGGACCTCACTACCTCATCTTATTCCAAATACTTTCTTGGGTGCTTATCTTCAGTGTGATTAATTTTTATTTGTCATCACAGCTGCTCCAGGACATCTGGGGAAACCATATATCAGCATAACTCTGTGTCTGGATGATACCTAATGTAAAGAAAATTGGGATGCAAAATAGAGCAGAAAAGCCAAATATTTGTAGAGTTTTGTTTGGTTATTGCTAGATTTGAGTTTACTACGGACTGCAGGCTGCTACTTTCCAGTATTACTTGTTTCTTGTCCTGACTGTCAGATCAGTTGCAGAAACAAGAATTTATTACCTGTTCATGTCTTTCTGTGGTTTGAGTTACATATGTAAAACATTAGCATTTCATGATTTTGAATTTGTTGGTTGATTTCCCAAGCAGTGAATTTACTTCCATCCAGGAAGGAATGGGATTGACCAGAATGAGGGAAAGGAAATTATATGTCTTGTTTGAAGGGAATGTTTTTGAAGGCTTACTTGTTGCTTTGTATTGAAGAAAGAAATGCCAATCTATGCTACAATTATTTTGGAGAATGTGCCAGGCAATATATTCTTGTTATATTTAATATATCTTCATGCTGTAGCATGAAATAAAATATTGCTGATTTGTCTCGTCTCTGCTATAAAGGAGCACCAAAGTGAACAGTAGAGTGAACATCAGCAGAGAAGCTTATGGAACAATGGAGCTCTGTAGTGACTAAATTTTAGTAATCATCCAGTTTCCACATGTTCTTCAGGTTCTGTTCAAAAGAGAAATACTGATGATGATATTGAAAGTATTTCATGGTACGTTATTTCTCCCTGACTCTTAGCAATGCAATCTCTCATATAACACACAAACTTTAAATGCAGAAAAGCAGTGGTATTATGCCATTTTTACAGCCATTTCACTAAAATGGTTGTCAAATTGTAATAGAGATAATTCCCAAAATATTTCACAGAAACTTGGCTAGGAAATGCCCATTTTTAGTTGGACTCCATATTGGTTTTATTAGCTCCATCTCTTATAATAAGTTACTCTCTGGTTAATTTTAAAGTTAGCCTTGAATAACAATATGAATGAAATAATCCTTCACGTGAAGGCATGTTCCACCTAAGGAGCTAAAGCTTCTGCAATTCTCCTGCTAATTAGCTCAGTACTGTCATTAATAAAATCACAATAATTAGGCATAAGAAAATGTCCAGAATAATGTAGAAAATACTTTCAAAAACGGCGATAAGTCAGTACTAAGAAATGAAAGAGTTTCTTCCATAAATACATTCCTTGAATGTTAGCGAAGGCTTGGTGTTGAAACTGGCTGCTTTTAGCTGTCTGACCATACAGAGAACTGTGTCAGTTCCTTTTTAGGGTAAAAAGAACCTAGGAAAAGAGAAGAGGGAAAAAAAAATGACATACATAATGAACAAATACACTTATGAGGGACATAAAGCATAATCGCTTTCTCCTTAGTAGAGGTTAGATTGAAAGTTAAAGCTGCTACATGTCTGAAGGTCACTAAGTAGGAGGATCAGAACATGTAATGACACTAGTTGCACTGGAGCAGACTTATTCTGGCTGTGAGAGAGGCAAGGGGTGAGGTAGATCCTAATTTTTACATTATATTGTCCTAGTTAGTCTCTTTTGCATGAAGGTGGTCTGCCTCTGCCAGGAAAGACTAGATTTTTCTTTGGCTCAAGTGGGCTTTTGGAATAAGGTTCTCAGATCTGGGCCATCTCCTGTTCCCATGTGACAGTTTTTGTTGCTTTTCAGCTACAATTTTTAAAATGTGTCATTAATCAAGTTACTGCTTGTTTCTGTACTTCATTATGGGAACAATGGTAGCTGCTAATTATTTAAAATATATACCGTGCAATGCAGCCTGGTAACACCAAATGATTAGGTCAAAACCCATAGAGACTTATGTGCCCAATAAACTGTTGAAGAGCCTAGATTAGGTCTAAAATTTGGACTCCATGGATGCCAAAATAAATACTTACATTTAGCCTCTATGAGCCTATATGCAGGCTCTTCAGCACTGATAACTGATAACACTGTGACATGGATTTTGGTACTCAATTGGTGCTTCTATATCTTGTATCTCAAGGGTTAAATTTTGGGCTAAATCAGAATATCAGCTATTAAATTCAAAGATATTAATAGCCCTTTTCACTCTCATGCTCTTAGGCTAACATTGTTTTAAGTTAGGTTGTATGATTACCAGGTTTCTTGCTGGACAACCAGGAAGGTTAGGAGGGAAGATAATGGTTTTAATATTCTCTCCAACAGTGACAGAACTGTATTAACTTTGAGTGTTGCCATCAGTGTGGTTGGATTGTGTTAGCAAAATGAGTTTTATACTAGTTTTGGTCAACCCAATGTGGGATACAAGTGTGTATAGATGGCACTGTTACATGTAGAGAAAAAAGTTCCTATTACTGAGAAGAAAAAGAAAGAAAACAAAATATTTGGGCTGTCGGATGTGAAGAAGAACTAGCATTACACTGTTCTATTAAGAACAAAAATGTTATTGGAAGTGTTTCTTCTTCAGACAAAAAAGAAATGAAACAAAAAAGAACCACAGCACTGGAAAGCATCCCACTTTTAAAACGTGAGAAACTATATAGTTGTGACAGAGAAATTTGTAATCATTGTATTTATGGATACAGATTTAGTGGAATTTTAGGGTAAGTGACCTTTCATGGTCTCCTTCTTTCTCCTTCACTCTTTCTTGCCTGTTCTTTGCTTGGGTTTTACAGTCCTGGTAATTGGTTTTAGTTACTACCAGTTGTGCACTGAGGAACTCTATCAAATGAAGGCCTGACCTTCCATGAGTAAGGGCAGTCATCTGTCTTTACAAAAGGCCTTAACCTGATGGTGAGAGGTGGCAGACAGGAGATATGACGGCTAATTTCTTTGTGAGAATATAATATATTCTTCGGACATAATGTTAAGATGAAGTTTGACAACTGACATCCAGTTGTTCCCTCATCATTTATGAAACTCCTATACAACCTGATTCCAGAAGGCACTTCGGTAGGAGTTCCCTTACTCAAACTGGAATTTCTTCTCGTCGTCCCTAAAATTCCTCTAGAAGGCACAAGCGTTTAATGAAAGTGAGGCTTAAACAGAAGTTGATGGTGTTCTTGGAAAAAATATTTGAGTATCAAGGTTTGGAAAACTAATCAAGACCAGACTTTCAAATTCAGAGGTTAAAAATAACAGTTAATTGCATATCTGGAGGTGCTATTATTCAGCTTTTAAGGAGATGTAAGCTGACTTTTTCAAAGAGCTAGTGTCATAGCTCATACCTTTTCTCTCAGTGACTCATTTTTCTGTTGTTCCAGAGAGAGACCTTTTTGGAGCAGAACCTTTTGACCCTTTTAGCTGCGGAGCAGGAGATTTCCCTCCAGACATTCAGTCCAAGCTAGATGAGATGCAGGTAACTATTCAGTTATCCGTTATGCGTTTTTCTATGGCTGTATGAACATTATTGAAACACATCTTTACAGTATTTTAAAAATGTATTACAGACTGCGCACACACGATTACATGAAAAAAAAAAAATTACTTCCTTTTTATACTCATGGACTTTGAGTTGGAATTGGAATTTGTCTGCCTGAAGTTCCTTACAAATGTTAGCCTGTGGTATTAATACAGACACGTGCACTTATTTAAGGCTTCTCAGTAGTGTAAGCAGAATGGATACTGCTACTTCTGCCTGGGAAGGGAATGAGTGAGGTTTAAAAAAGAGCTGAGGCAAGAACCCTACAGATGCACTGACCATGTTATTCAGCAGTTTCCTGTTGCCTTTAAAAACAGCCATATTTGACTATGGCACTCTGGGACTTAAACTACTGAGAATTGATTCAAGAATTCTGAACTGATGTGTTTTTTCATCAGGAAAAGTTTGTTGATTCTCAAATACTCTATGGTATCTGTTCAGATATTGACCCAATTTTGAAGCAGTGCTAGGATGAAAGCTTTCAAGTTGTGGACTAAGTCACTTTTCTCAATCAGACTTTCCAAACTGCTAGTTCCTTTCCAACTTGCTTATCTGTTTTTTTCAGCAGCCTGCCAGCAAAACGGAAGGCTGAAAATACTAGGAACTTGAATTTCAGCAGGAAGTGTTCCCAGGGCTTCTAGACCTCTTGTATCTTGAGAGCCTGCAAAGTACAAAAGCTAGCTCTCAGGCACTCTGAGTTCCTCATTTTTAAATAGCTTTAATACAATTTAAGTATTGTTTGATTTTCCTAAATAAAATTTTGGAATTCCTGTTCATTGGGAAAATTAATTTTCCATGTCAGTGTTAGGATGGCACCACTGGCAAGCTCCACGCACTGTGAAGTATAAAATGGAGATTCTTGCTCATCTGCGCTTTTGGCCACATCACTTCAGATAGTAGCTAAAACCCAAAGCTGGATTTTTCTTGCATGTCTGTTACAATTACTTATGTTTTGTGAATCCCATGATGTTATTACCAAGCCCTTTAGCACAAAAAATCTTTTTGCACCTCACATTGATACACACACACACACACACACACACGTACGTTACCATTGCATATAGACCGTTTTTAGGAAAAAATGAACTACAATATCTGTGGATACTAGGAAAAATCCTTATAAAGGATCAGCAAACGGATCAATAGAAATCTTTATCAAAGATTTTTGAAGCTGTAAAATGGAAAGCTTATATCAGTTTCTACTCTGACCTAAGAAAAACAAAACAAACAAAAACATCAATGCATTGCTATGTCCTATTGCAAAGAATATTGCATCAGTTAGGTAGGCTGCCCTGTGCATAAATGTTTTTTTCTCACTTTTTTTTGTGATTTATAAACTAATCTCACAGAGAGTCTAGCATGCCCTGACACCTTTACTGAAAATGAATTAATGAATCTTTGTGTTGGTATAAAACTTGTTCACATATAATCCAGTTGAGATCAAGGGCAAAGCTGACAGGATGTGGGGGAGAAAAAAAAAAAATCATTTCTGACATTGGCCAAAGCAAAAGCTATGCGCAGTTACTCTCCTATGACATCCTTCTATCGCTTTGTAAGTCACTGTTAGATTTAGTCGCCATGCAGAAGTTCTTTCTATAGATTATGTTAATATGAATCAATGGTGCAAAATACAGATTGAAACATGTTTTTTCCTAATATCTCTTTTATCTTCTTATGCTTTCCTGGGTGCCTAGCGTCAGCGATGGTTGGTATATCATATTTTAATAATGGTATTTAAAGCATTTACAATAGAAATGTGCACGCATTCATGTCTGGGGTTTTTATTTTTATGCATATAAGTGTGCGTGTGTTTATATATATATAAGCTTTTAAGATTTGTATTTATGCAATTCAGTAAACCAGGGCCACTTTCATTTTTAGAAGCCTATGACTTTTAAGGTAGGGACAGCTGATTTTAGTTTTCTTTGGTTTGTCTTATCAGCTGATAATACTAAGCCTTCATTTTCCTTGCTGTTTGTTTTCCATGTGTGCTACAGAAATGAACAGTTTTCTTCTTTGGATTATCATTGATGAAATGGTCTACACAAAACCTTTGATACATAGATTTTTTTGTACTAGATGTAGATGTGCTTTTAATTGGAAATAATTACTTTAAAACTTGCAATGAGCAGAAGATAACTGTGCTAGAGGTCAGTGGTTGTTCGACACAGCCTATAAGAAGGAAGGTGAAATGGCTGCTACGAAAGGCAAAACCACAAAGCTTGTAATGTGCTCTGACAAATCTATAGTTAGGGAATACAAAAGAAAAATGTAAATTTCTTTCTTTCTCTGAAGTGCAAAGTTGAGGGAAATGTTGTCTTCACGTTTTCAAAGTACAGCCTCAGTTTCAGTAAATATGTATATTTCAATAAATGTACAAATGTCACTTGTTTAATAAAACATCTAATAGTTCTAAATATAAACTTATTCTGAGAAGGTATTGTTAAATTCAGCTTAAACTGCAGTCAGTGGCAAGCAAGCCAGCCAGTGGTTGGAGCAGCTCAGTCCAGTCTTTTATCCCATTCCTCAGATTGAGCTATGTCAAATCCCTCAGCAAGCATGCCCCAGTCTGCAGTAAAGCTGTCTTAGAGTACATGTGTGTTGAAAGGTGACATGTAAGTAAAACGGGAGAGGAAAGCACAACAAAGCAGAAAAGGGAATAAACTCTGAAGCAGTGGGTGCTTTTACTTTGCATCTGATATTCTGAACTTAATGAGATCAAATCAAGTTCCTTGACTTCTGGGGGAAGAGCTTTACATTTAAACTTTAGGGAGGATCCAGATTTCTCAGTTAAGTTCTTTCTATTCCATTTCTCAGTCCACTCTCAGCTGATCTTTTTGGAGAGCTCAAAACTCCAACATGTGCTGAGATCTGAGTTTTACAGCTCAGACCTCTCTCTGGTGACTCTCCAACCTCCTGTTTCCCCACCCTTATGCTGAAACGTATTTTCATCCTCTCTATTTTGACTGCATCCAGGCATTAATAAAATGAATCTATTTTCCCAGAAATCTTGCAGTGAGGGGAAGCTTCCCTGGATCTTGAATCACACTAGCAACAGCTGCTATGATTTATTAAAATCTCAAGGTAGTTAATATCATAAAGCTTCCAGGAGCTTTTTTGAAGTCGGGTGGTGAAGGGATAAACAAGCTAACCTCAGACAAAGCCATAAAGGTTGACTTTGGCATATTTACCTTGTGATAAAATGGAAGTACTTGTCTCTTACTGTTTGTTGTTTTTAACTGGAATAGCTCATCTTTTTATCATGAAGAAGCAAAAAATAAGTGGGAGTTTTGGAAGAGGGATTGTTTTCAAGTTACTTTTTCTACTGAAAGTAAGCTTTGCTTCTCTAAGAGACCCATCACATCTGTTAGTACAATATTGTTATTTTTCTGGGTAACTAAGATGTTCAGTACTTGTGTTAAGACATCTTGGAAGTAAAAAAGTTACTTGACACTGTCATTATGGAGATATGAGCACAGGAGCAATGCACAATACACTTTACAGTCCTTCCTCTTCCCAGTCCTGTCCAGTGTCAGGGGATGGTCTTTTTCTGCATTCCATGAAAATCAGCAGATTTGAGCTCTTTTCTGACCAGATGAGGAGTTATTGTTTCCTGATCCTTTAAAGTACAGGAAGCCATGGTGCATGTTTTTNAACAGGCAGTGTGTTATGCTAAAAGCATATGTTATATGTTATTAGAAGCTGAAATGTTTGTATTTAATATTTTAAATGCTGAGTATTAAAATTAATGATACATATTTTATATATATAGTATGTAATGTGTACCAGTACTGACTATATGTCATCTTAAAGACAAAATATTCTACCTAACACATTAATCCAGTTTATTAGAAAAGGATAAAAACAAAACATAATTTATAACTACTCAGTCATTCCAACTGACATCATTATTATTACAGCTGTGAATGCTGGGTTTTGGAGTGGAGAGTAGAAGGTAGGCATATGCTGTATGATGGATATTATAATAATCACGCAGCAGCTTCAAGTGGGAAACGTAAGAATTGCGAGAAGTGTGCATATATGAACTGTATTCCTGAAAGTGGATGTAAAGCTGTAAGTGTTCTGCATTACTGTGAGAACTATAGCATAGGATACTTATTCTCTTACCTGCATTAATTGCAGTTCAGCTGTGACTGGATATAACGGAGAATCTTTTCTTAAAACCTTGTCTTCCTACAGGTTGGTTGACAACAGCTGATTGGATAATTTTTTAAAATTATCATATTTGCTGAAGTATAGTTTTGCAGGTTCCAGAATTATTGAAGAATTTGGAGTTAGCTTGCAAAACTTGTGGGACTGGAGATGGAGATGGCTGTAGGAGATATGAAGTCTGTGGTTTCCTGATCTTTAGGAATTTGATTGCAATCACTTTGCCAAAGAGTCTGTTGGAATACCATGTTATGAAATTTTCCATTTTTGAGTGCCACATTTAATGGGAATATTGGTTGAGGCAATACAGCTTTCCTTGAGTATCCTGACTTACACTCCTACACATTTCTTTTCCCCTAACTTAAATACTCATAAAAAATGAATCTGTATTTGACATTCTTTTGAAGTCTGAAAAATGCCCTCATGGCTATCCAGATTGCCCCTATGTCCTGTCTGTATTTTTTTTGACCCTGTGGTTGCCCTGAAAGTTGGACCCTACTGGTAACTGTAGGATATGACCCTGTAATTATAGTGAGATTTGTGTGATATAATAGGTGAACATTGGAAAAAATCCTCCATGATCAACATAGCGGCAGTGAGATAAGCACACTTCCAAAATGCACAAATCAGATTTGTTCTTAGCTGGCCAGAAAAAGAGCGTTGGATGTGCAGCTACTTAGGACACCAACAAACAGTGCTCAGATATACAGAGGAAAGATAAGAGCACACAGGAGGACAGGAAAAGTATGCTTGTTCGGTCATAGGGCTGGCACAGCTTTGAAAGGGCTCTCTGGAGAGCTATGTATGAAGTGGTGTGTCCTTGTTAAACCAGTTGCTGTAGCCTTTCCACTATTGCATCTGTATCAAGTATCACCAGGTTGAAGCACAAACTGTCCCTTTTACAACCTCAAAACTTGAAGCATCCTTTAAATACTTGAAAAGCTTACAGTTTAAGACACACTGTAACTGAGGGCTTTACAATTCAGCAAGCTAAAATATAGGGCTAATCCTAGGACTTGTGCTCTTGTGTAAGCAGTCCTCCTCTGACTGCAGTTACATCAGCTAAACTGTATCCTCTGGGTAAATGAGCAATGTCCATTTATAACAGGGTACATTTGACTTGGAACTTCACACACTGTTTGCTTGAAATATCTTCTGCATTGAATGCTCTTCCTGCTGGCTTGTTGAAAAGTACAGAGGAAAAAAAAAAAGTCAAATATAGCAGTGAGTTTTGGCAGCCCTGTGTCACCCAGGTAAGGCAAACTGGGTAGAACAGTTGGAGAAGGTTTACAGCCCAGTGATGCTTTGGCTCACTATCTCATAGTATGAATATTAGGAAAATGCAGATTTTTACTTGGAAAATCTCAGAACATTTAGTAACCATCTCTGGGAAGCTTATTCTATTTCTCAGCATTGCTCTTCTGATGGCAGTAGTAGCTGGTGGGGTTATTAAATATTTAAAAATCTAGCCTGTGGTTTACATTTGTTTGAAATGAAGTTGTTTTCACTTGTGATTTATCTTTTAAAGCTAGAAGGTATACTCTTGAGGTACTCCTATGCGTTATGAGAAAAGACTTGAGTTTATGCCCAGTCCCAATACAGGCTGCCTTACAAGAAGATTTATTTTGTTTACAAGATGCTTGCTTCATAAAAGCACATAGTATTGATTTCATAGTACATGATCAACATTCTCCAAGTGAACTATAGGGTCAGACTGTACTGAACTGAACATTGTAACAGGTGCCACTGGAGCTGATGTTCTCATGGCATTTCTATTCAGTCCTTGTTTCCAGTTGCTTACAGCTTTACAATACTTTCACCTAACAGACCCAAATTTTCTGGATTCAAAGGTGACTTTTCTCTTGGAGGTCAAGCCATCTTTCAGCTTCTTTCAAAGAAAAAGAGAAATGAAAACACGAGTGTTTTCCCCATATTAAAAGTGCTGCTGTTATTTTAGAATTGGTGCAAGCTAAGTATGTTTGTAAACCTAATACAGGTACTTTAGAAATAACTTCTGTTCAATAGAGGGGGTGATAATATCTAGCTCGTTTTAGTCTTTCTGCTAATAAAATAGAAGAGAAATTTTTATCTGAACATTTTAGGAATTCCTTTGCTCTTTCTAAAGAGCATTGTACTTTATTTTGTTGAGTGTTACATGCCTTTGAAATTCACCCTTTGTTCTTTGCAATAAAGCAGGTATGATTTTATTTGCCTTTTAGTGAAGCTCAGATGACCATAGGCTGTAAACCGTGCACCTGTCAGTGTAACTGCACAGTGAATGATGCAGAACAAACCTCTGAGATTTTGTTGAGTATCGCTACACTTTTTGTTGGACCACTTCTAAGATAAGGGATTACTAAATGTAAGAGACATCTGGTATTAGTAACAATGTCCATGACTTAAATCTCTTTCAAGTGTAAATATAATAAACTTTTTGCTCATATAGCAATCCAATCTTTCCTGCTTATAAATCACGTTGAATTTTACTCAGGAACAACATGGTTCAAATAAAGCTTGTTTGTTTTTCTATCAATGTATGTATACTAATATTCAACATTTTTATTCTAATAATACTTTCTTCATTTTATATACACACATTATTTCTTTTGTTATACCACAGATAAATCCTTTTATACATTAATGATCAAGAGAAAATTAGAAAAATTGGCTGACCAAATAATGTAAATGTCTGTGAGTTATCCTGCGAAGTATGCTTTTGAAAAGTCATAGAACAAGTGCTAATGCTCAGAATTTGAGCTACAAATAAGCTTGAATTTAGATGTTTGTAGAAAGAGAGATTATTCCTCCAGAAATTGCTTTCCTTTTTATTAACTACATCTTGTTTCATTGCAGGAGGGGTTCAAAATGGGATTAACTCTCGAAGGCACAGTATTTTGTCTTGACCCACTAGACAGCAGATGCTGATGCCAAGAAACTAAATGTGAAATTCCTACGCAGTGTTTTTTTATTCTGAACACATATTCACAAATATTATCCATGTGCCAAAAATTGCTTTTTTCAACATGTAAGCTCATATGAAGTTTGCTTCTGTAAAAAGAAAACTTAGTTCCAGTCTTTCCCTGTACAAATGTAAAAAGTTGTATTTGTTTATGAAATATGAATTAAATTACACTGTTGTGTTTCTTTCTCTCACACTTTGGCCCGAGTTTACTATGCTTTATGACTATTAGCCTGGAGAATTTCTTCAGAAAACTCACACATACCTCTCTCTGCGGACATGCAAGCATGATTTTTACATAATGCTTTACTTGGCAGTATTTTGAAATGAAGTTTTTAAGCCATTATTTAAAGTTCAACCAGTAAAATGATTAATTGCAATTGTAATGAAAAAGCAGAAAATACTAACCATTAATATATGCTTAAATGAAATCTGAATGCTATGTAATTAATTTCTCTTACTGTGTACAGTTATTACACTGTATATCTGTTGTTATTAGTTTGTAAAATCCAGAAGATTTTTAAGCCCTTAAATCATGTTTTACAAGCTAACAAATTGTTAGTCTGCTAATTAGTGTTTAATGAGCATAGAAAAGCTGCTAAATTACAGAAATGACAAAGTAACTGCCCTCTGTTTTGATATTTTATAGCTGAACTGTAAAGTGTATAATTTGGAATTCATTACATGCTAACAATAATTTGAAAATAAGATTATGATCTTGCATTTACTTAGGAATTTATGTAATTTTGTGCACAAGCAGGCACTCTGTTTACTGAGATCAATTCTGTAAGTTAGTTTCAACACCTGGGTATTCACATTCAGGCTCTGTTGAATATTATTTTCATGGACTGCTCTGATGTTATATGTCTTAATATAATTTTGAAGCTTGTTGCAAGAATTCAATATGTTAATATATCCTTCATACTCACTAGTTGTTCATGTTACACAAGCAACTGCACACCAGAATTTTCAGCTGCTAGTGAGTTTGATGCTGACCTGTCTATGCATACTCTTCACTAATCTTTGACATAAGCAATAAAATAATATCCTAAACTTATCTCAGATTTCTAAATATTATCATTAATGTTTTGATGCCCAAACACCACATTAGTTCAATTTAATCCTTTTAAAAACTCTCATATTTTCCTCTTAAAACATAAAGATGTGGGGAAAAAAAATTAGAGCTTTTTGCATATTTTTTCCTTTTTTCAGGAGAGTTTTTTTTTTTTTTTTTGTGATAGTTATGGTTTTGTCCTTAAGGGTTACAATTTACACAAAAAATGTATTTTGCAAATTCATCATCATGTGTATGTCCTTATGCCCTGTTCAACAAAGTACTTCTGCAAAGGACTTTGAAAGTCTGCTGAAATGAATGGGGTTATTCCTCTGCTGACTTTGACTCACGCTCAGGTACCTTGCTGAATGGGGGCCTTCATGTTCTACATTACAATAGTCTTCCTCTCTCTTAGTCTCTGTTGAACATTCATATAGAGTATTATATATATATATATATAAATATATATAAAATCACTAACAAATAGAATAGTATATGTTTCATAAAGAAAAGTCTTTATAATTTTGTTTGTCATATAGTATTTTGGGATTTGTATAATGAGGATGTTTAGTAGCCATAGCAATGGCCTTTTTTTAACAAATAGAATTTGTATTTTTATTGTACTTTAAAAAGCTTTACATGATAAGCATATATTTAGTGGTCATTTATTATCAATGGTAACACTAAGATAATATTTGCACATTTTAAGAAATGTTTTTCTTTACCGATTTTTATGATAGTTGACTGCAAATGGCATGGTTAAATATTGCTTAACTGGTCAATCCATACAGAAATACGTAAATCAACACAACAGCGCATTTTTAATGAAAAGGTTGCGTGATCCATTTGGAAACTGTATTTCTATGTAATCTCAAATGTCTGTTTAATTTTGCCTAAAATAAATGTTTTTAAATAAATTGCATCCTAGAACACAATGTTCATTCAGTTAAACACTCAGTGGAAGGGAGGGAGGGGAGGTGTGTAAATGTCAGGTAAGACCTGCCATGAAGAATGCTTCAAAGTCACTTTATATGCTGGTAAGAATCTGATGTCAGCCAGTGTAAAATTATAACCCTACTTTTTGGCCTTTGTTATTGAGTTTGGCCTAATCTGTAGCCAGGGGAGAAAAATCTGTTCTAGATGCAGTTATCTAATACCAGTAATTAGAAATTTTTTATTCCTCATTCTTTTCCAGTCTTTCCACAGTGCTTCATGGATTTACATGAGGTCTACGTGATTACTCTTGTTCTCTTCAGAGTAAATAGAAGTTCTCCCATTGCTTAGAAAATAACTTTGTCTTTGGAAGCTCTCTTGTTACCAATTCCTAGTCCTTCAATTATTTTAAAAGCATAATCTCTTTTAAAAACAAAAACAAAACAAACAAACAAAAAAAAACAGCTTTATAGCTTTTTTGTGAGAATATGAAGTGCTTCTGCTAATTGTGTGGGCATTACACCTAACAAAAATCTCCTGTTTTCAAGCCTGAAAAAGGGAGCAACAGGATTAGATATGTGCTGCTAAATGAATTGTGAACCAGAAATTTTTGGACTTGTGAATTTGGCCTAAAATACCACCACAGCTGGGTGCTACCAGATTTGTGCTACTGCACTTTATTCTTTTGTTTGGATATCTTCTCTTTTTTTTTTCTTTTTTAAACTTCTTTGAGCTCTGCTCACAGTGCTGACCATGCTCTGACTACATCACTCCTGATGTATAATACTGGATTTTAGTTACACTTGTCAGCTGCCCAGCTACTCCACTGCCATATCAGACCAAGCTATATTAACAGCTAGAAGAAAGATTCATTCCTTTCTGTTCTTTTTTATTATTATTTTATTTTTTATGATGTGGACTGTTTTTGTCTTCCCACCTGCTTATTACACCACCACGAGTAAATAAAGTGCTTAGGTTAGAATACTTCTTAAGTCAAATAAGCTTATACATGGTTAATTTGTGTGTTTTCTTTAACATTTGATAAGTTACTGAGCATCATCGCAGGATGTTCTTAGCTTAACCCATTGCCTTTACTTAATCTAGATTGGCTTGTAAGTAGCTGTCTTTTGTCTCTCCACGTGACAGATTTCTTCTAGATGTATAATTGATCAGGTCATTCAAATTGGCAAAGATCAAATCCTTCATGTGGCAAAAGAAGTTATATTTTATTTTGGCTTCCCTTATGGAAAGGAGGAAAGGAAAAAGAAAGTGCCCCAAGTCTCCTCACACTTCCAGAGGTAAGCGTGACTATGTAATCCCAAAGGTGATTGAACTTGCCAAGAAATGGAGCTGGCTCAGAGTCTTCATTATGATGATTATTTTTCAATTTGTTGAACTAAGCCTGGTCTCATTCTCACAGAGCAATTCTGTTTCACATAAAGAGTCTCTTCTGCAAGGGAAGCGTGTGCCACTGCCCGAGAAGTCTCTAGTTAAACATCCAGAGCCCCAATTTTCCTTATATCCTGTTGGTCACTACAGATTGTCACCCTTTGCACACCCTCCTAAGAAATATGTTAGTGACTGCAGCTGAGCTATCAGCTTTCTTAATTTGACACTTTGGGCTTTTGTTGCTGCTTTTAAAAATAGAGGACGCAGAAGTCACTCTTAAAAATACAGGTTAAAAAAATCTGAGTAACTGACCATACATTCGAAAATATAACCAAAAATGCCTGCAGGTTAGTATTCTGTAAGCTTCAGCTAAAGGACAGCAAATAAGTAAAAGCAAGCAAGTAAGACTTGGTACCTAATTAACCTGCATTTTTCTCCATTTTAAGACAAATGTTCTTAATGAGAGACTGGGACGTATGTTGCATTGTCAGCTAGTGAAAATACATAGCACTTCTCATCAATGCGGTAGAGAACAGGATCTCTAATATATCATTTTGACCAATTATTTCAGACTGATAGGGATCATTTTGTTGAAAGTACAGCCTGACATTTGTAATATATGCAGCATTCTTGAGACACTTCGATATTTGGTGTCAGTGCAGAGATTAAAGAAACTGCACATTTATTTCTTCATCAGATCAAAACACTTCCTGGAACTTCCAACACTGTCGGTTTCATGGACTGCATAATATTTGTGTGTGGTGGGGTAAAGGTTTATGAACATATGAATATGCAATTTATCTAGTGTGTTCAAGAAATATCTTGAGACTCTAATTTATATATAATTTGGGCTAAAAACAACCTGCAACTTTAGTCTCCCACTGTGAATTTTGGCATGGATTGAACTTTAAGCTCATATGAGTGGGAGCAACTAGAATCAGTGTGTTTGAGTTTTTGCGCTCATTTTTTTCAGTTTTCCACTATTTAGTTCAGTAAAGCTTTATCCCTTGTAATGAAGAATAGGAAAGAGCAGGAGTAGAATAAGAAGGAAGTATAGCAGAAAGTTGAAGGGGAAAAAATGTCATATTGTGCCAACATCATGCATCTGAGTAACATTGTGATTTTTACGTAACTTTGATTTAATAACATCTTTCTCTCTGCCACATCAGCTTTTATGGCTGTCTCAGGATTGCACAAGGGCCACCAAGAAGCAGATTTGACATATTTGCAGCCAACAAGAACAGGTAGTGCTATCTGAGCTAATCTCTTTATTAATCTCCTTACAATAAAAGAGCTTGCCCAAAACAGGAGTCTTGGAATAGACCCTTAAGGATTTTCATGAATGCAGTTACCTTTGCAGTTTCATCCTAACCCAAGGCTTTTCTGACTAAAAAGTTCTCGGAAAATCTGTTCAAATGAGTCTTCTTTGGGATCTACCACATGACATTTAAATAGTTGCAAGTTTTATTTCCTCTATTTATGAATGTATTCTGTAAGCATTTTGTTCAGTAAAAAAGAGATGCTTTTTGAAACTTTTGCACAAAACCTAAAATGTCTCCTGTAATATTTTGTTAGATCTGAATCAGGTAAATAACAAGCTTCCTATAATTAAAGCTGGGGAAGGTGTTTGTGTTATGTGGTTGCAGAGTAGCTCCGAGCTTCAAGGCAAAAGATTCTATGGCAATATCAATTTGGTGTAAGGGAGCACAAAGGTGGCCTGTTACCATAGGAATATTTTGACCATGTTTCACTGAAAATAGTGAGTTCTTCAGGAATCTCTGCTGGTTCACTTTTGAAAATTTTATTATGCAACTTAAATATATTGATGTTCTCTCTCTCTCTTTTTTAAAGGAACTTTTTTCATTGTTTTCAAACGGTACTAATTTTTCGTAATGGAAGAGAAGCTACCATTATGGCAGAATAAAATCTACAGTTTTAATAATGCAGGAGTATGTAGCAGTGGACAAGTTCTCTGTGTTTTTACAACCATATATGGATTAGGATACTATGAAGAAGCCAGAATAGATCTGAATTTCTGAGATACTGCAAGCCTGAAAAAAAAAAAAATAATAATAATAAATGACATGATCACAGTTGTAATTTGTGGCAGATAAAGCTGGGATGCAAAACTAGCAACCACGTTGCGGAAAGAAAAAAAAAGTAAGGTAAGAGAGTTTTCCTGAGGTGAGTGAGAGTTAATGAGAATTTTTACATGAGAATGAAAATTCTGTATGGGATTTTGTCTGTTTGGGTTTAGCCATGCTCTGTTCCCAAGTGAAGCAATATTTATGTAGTTTTAACTGTTGATCAGACATACTGCTTCTGAGAAGCAAAAAAATAAATAATTAGTGCCTCATGCTGTTTTCAGATTACCAATAGCAATGTCTAATGATCAAAAGTTTTATTCTTGCCTTTCCAAGTTGTATGTCTGTTTTCTCAACATTAAGGACATTAAATCTGTCCTTCAGGGTGTTTAAGGATTGTTAGCATTCACTGTGTGTGTTTTATTACTACTTGTAGATTGCCATATTAATGTACGCTGTAAAAAGATTAGTCGAGCCTGTGATCTTGTGTCATCAAAATTGGATGCTGCCATAACATCACAATGGATTGATGTATAAAACTGAAACAATAAAATGTCGTGGAAGGTTTGATTATTTA
This sequence comes from Anseranas semipalmata, assembly GCA_013399115.1. Taxonomy (NCBI): domain Eukaryota; kingdom Metazoa; phylum Chordata; class Aves; order Anseriformes; family Anseranatidae; genus Anseranas; species Anseranas semipalmata. The sequence goes on from VXAA01006133.1 coordinate 1,159,193, forward strand.
ATAGGTCTTTTGAAACACAGGTATTTTATAAGAACTAAGTATTATTAAAAAGTCAGAAATATGTGACTAGAGACCTAAGTAAACAAGATAAATTGCCTCTTGGCACTATAATAAATAAACCAGTAAGGCCACTAAAACCACATGAGTTGTATAGCCAAAATTAATTTACTTGAAATTTAGGAAACAGGGATTGTTTTCTCAGGACCACAGGTTTAGTCTCTCACAGACCTCCCTGGTTAAGAAGTTGAATGCCAAAGGGAAAAAAAAGAACTCACGCAATATTCTAAACAATATTTGACTCTGATCCAAAGTATTGCTGCAGATAAGTTTACATTAAGGTTGAGCTAGTAACATGATCATCACCAGCAATAATGCAGACTGCATATTGAGGCAGTTTAACTATTTAGAAATAATTAACATTACTTGTAAAAAGCATTCTCCACTGAAAAAGAGTAAGAGAAGATTATCACTATCATGACTTTAGCAGTCTTATTTTAAAATACATGTGGAGGAATTGTCCTGATTCTTGGTGTGTTCATAAGCAGACCTTATGGTCGCATGGGATGCTGAAAGCAATGAGAAAGGAAAATTGACAGGAAAATCTTGGATTTGCAGAGACCACAGAAGACAATTCATATAATGTTTAACGGATCTGAAAATAAGATAAATTTTGGAGCGTTTTTCAACTTATAACTGATTGAGAAAACACTACGGAGTAGTATCTATCACATATCTAAATGCTACTATACCATTGTGTTATTGATAGGTTTTATTTTTCAGGAAAAAAGAAAAACCGTGGACATGTTTACAATATCTAAAGTGACATTTTCTTATTTATCCATTCACATGAGAATTAGAAAGCCAGTATCTATTGCTGTACACATTGTGCGGTGTGGTAAGTGGATAGCAATGCACGAGTGAGTATACCAAATGCTTTTTCTACAGACACTGATGCCTCCAAATGCAGCTCTTGAGTTAGGAGAGGAGTTTGAAGTGGTTAAACAGGGAGTTGCTTTATACACTGCAATTTCTAGACAAGAATAGAGATTACCAGAACTAGCAATGTTTGTAGAAATTTCAAGTCATTCCAGACCAGGATTTCAAGCACAGTGCAAGTAACTGCAGGCAGATGTTGAAGGCATTCCAGACACTGGCCCCCTCTGAGTTGTTATAAAGCAGAAAACATTTAAAATTTTCATTTTCTCAGTCCAGTGTAAACCCTGAAATACAGTATCTTTAGATACATTCCCGCAGAATTAGGTAAAACAGGAACACATTCTGACTCCCCATATTTAATTAAAAAGCAAAAAAATAGGAAGAGAGAGAGTGTTTAATGGTATCTGTAAAAAAAAAAAAAAAAAAAAAAAAAAAAAAAAAAAAAAACTCCCCTTTTNAAAAAAAAGCATTCCCCCATTTTATAAATGCAAGCTTTTGAAACTTGGAGCAGTTACTTGTACATAGGGCATTCTAGCTCCTACGTATTTGACTAATGCTTATTTTTATCATAATATCTGCTTAGATTTTATGAATTTGTTTTTATTTTTCACAATTCTAATTTTCTTAGAGAACTTTATGGGAAAGCATAAAGTGTGCAAACTGTGTATATTTCAATATTCAGACTAGAAATAATAGCAGACACCTTTCTTTCTTAAAACCTTAAACCGCGTCTTCCTAGGAATCACAAATTGCACATTGATGTTTCCAAGGGTAAGCAAGCCTACCAAGGAAAGCTGGAAAAAAATATTGTGGTTGGCCCCAAGAACCATGCTGTCTTCCAGGAATGATAAATTAGTTTGTAATCTACAGCTCCATGTGTTCTTGTAGTTGTGCCTTTTTCCGTACTATATCCAACAGCATCACACGGCTTGAGCGTTGCCTGAAACTGCTCCAATATTACATGCTTGGAAAGTAGTCCTTGTGGCTACTCTCCAGGAGAATACCATTTTAAGAATAAACTAAGGAAGAGTTTGTACTCGTTTAGGTGCAAACATACAGGCAATCAAGTTGTGTGTGTACTGAGAGGTGTGGAAATGCAGGGAAAATTCAAAGTTTTTGAAGTTTTGTAAACTCCTTGAAGAGCTGTGCTCTGCTTTTACTGATGCAAGATACCAGAGGCAAATAACTTCTGGTGCCAAGGTCACCTGTGCAGGTTGACTACAACTTGATGCAGCAACTTCTGAAACTATTTGTATAATTTATTTTTTGGATTTGGCATGAAATCCTAAG
>VXAA01006133.1:1161542-1176278 GCA_013399115.1 Anseranas semipalmata
TTTTTTTTTTTTACCCAGCTTTTGGATATTAGCTTTATGATGTTATGGTTTGTCATAACAAAGCATAACAAATATATCCTACAAAAACATTGGCTAACTATCTAAAGCAGGAAAAGAGCAGTGCCATACTTTTGTTTTATAAACATAATTTCTGAGCAAAATTCTCATGGGGTGTGCTGGTATTGTCTTGTAAATATTAGCTTTTCAAAGCTGGTTTGTTAGGGCAAGTGTGTGTTTACCTTCCAGTAACATCCCTGTATTGGATGTTTCCCAGTTTCTTTACACTTGTTGGTATGGTAGGATAAAGTCAGTCAGAAAAATGCTCCTGCCTCTTTCTGTATGTCTTTGTGTAGTTGGATTGGACACCATTCATTTATCATCATATGTACCTGCATATCTAGATGTAGACATAAATAACAGTATATGTATAAACTCTGTCATTCTGCCAATGTGACCCTTATTGCCTTAAACTAAAAAAAGTTGGAGTTTTAAGACAAAGGTATTAGAGGCCCTCTGCATTGGAGCCAGACTCAGTCATAAATAGGAGGTTCCCAGATTCCAGGAGGGCACACCATTGAGGAGATTCACCCAAGGCTGCTGGCCCCACAAGGCCACCTCCTGCAAAGTGGCACAAGCTGGACATCACTGTCACTATATGGGTTCATCAGACTCAAATATGCAGGAGGGGTTGTGTGGCCCAACTGGCACTCCTAGCATCATCTCCACAGAGATGGTGACAGGGACAGTTGAAGCAGAGACAGTGAGGAGATGTTCCAGTCAGAGTAGGAAGAGGAGGCCAAGGCAGCCCAAAAAGCCCAGCCCTGGCTGGCCTTGTCGACTGTGAAATACCCTATGTTTTAGGGTGGCTTGCATACACTGATGGGATGGCTGTACCCCAGTCTGAACTTAAACGAGCTTCTGTTTGACATTTCAGCTCTGGATTCCTGCTTACAATTCCAGCTCCTCTCTTCCTCACCCCAGCAGTCCCTGTGCAAGCACCAGAATCATGCTTACATAGTCATGGCCACATTCATTAATCTGGTCTCAAGTAGTTTACACAGGACTTTCTTTTCTCTACTTGAAAAGAAATCCTGTATTGAACCTCAGTTGATATGGCTTAATTGCTTGCTTTTTTTTTTTCCCCTCCACAAGCTTTAATTACTTCCTGTGGAGCATCTGTCTCTGCTGAGAGAGAAATGAGGCTTCCAAACACCACTGCTTGTAGGACATGTTTGAAGTGTAAGTATTCAAACCCCATGAAAGACAGACTAGATACTTGTGAATCAGTCCCAGCTTCCCTTTAAAGGCTGTCTGGAACTCCTTGCTTTATGTGGCTGCCACCATGGTCCTCAGCAGTTTGTTTGGTGAGGAGATGCTGGCTGAGGCCAAGCCAAACGTACTCTTGATTTCCTCAGTGCTCTCTCAGGACTAGTCTGTGGCTATGGCAGATTAAATGCACATGGAAAAGTGAATAGCTGCTCCACAGGCTTGGCAGGCTCGACTGTCCAAAGTCCGCCACCCACACTATTCTCTGTTACCAATATTCAGTTAATGTTTTCATCCTCTTGTGTATTGCTGAAGGCTCGTGTGCTGTTTGTTGGAAATCCCCCAAAAGGGACCAAAGGCATCCTCCAAATTTGTGCATTAACTCAGGGTAAGGCTACACAACCAAGCAGACTGTAAAGCTTCCAGCTTCATCTCCACCACGGATGGATGGATGAATTCCCAAATGAACCACTGCCTCTGGCTGCCATGCTTAGCTGTCTCAAGTCCTGGGAACTCCAGGGCACAGTCAGGATCCTGTGTGAGGGATTTTCTTGATGGTTGGAAGAAACATGTCAAACAGCAGTGAAAAGGTAGGCTCTCAGAAGGTTCTTGTGGTCAGTGTCCTCCCACAAACTTTTTTCCTCTTCAACTATATTTGATATAGTAGATTTTCTTCTGAGTCTTTGCCAGGGTGGCCAGGGGCCTTCCTGACTTATGCTGAGGGTGAAATACTCTTTAGTCAGAGATGGCTGTGGTGGAGAAAAGGGAGGTGTGAGCTGCAGGCCAGCCTCTGGGAGCTGTAGGCCGCAGTATGTCTGTGTGGCCTGCCAAGGCTTTTCTTGGGCCAGGCCAGGTTATGACAGCTTTATTAGTTTCCTTTGGAAGCTGCTGCTGGAGCTGATGTCTGGACAGTCTGGCTGGGCAAACAAGCACAACCACAAAGGTTGGTGGGAGAGACGGTTTGGGCTGGGGACAAAAATGAAGGGTTTTCGCATCAGCAGCCTCTTACTGTAATTAAAAGGGAAAGGCATAGGAAAGACTTGCAATTGAGCACAGTACAGGGAAAGGGAAGAGAGAAAGCTGCCCAATTCTGTTGTTCAGTCGCTGTTTCTATTTTGTGTCAGTATTTTTAGCAGCTGCCAGAGAAGAAATGAGCCACGTTTCATGTCTGTGTGTATGTGCACAGCATATTTAGGTTAGACCTTCTGTGACACTTAGGGCATCCCCTTTGGCTCCCCAAGTATTTGCTGCCTGACTTCATACCTAATGATGTGGGGAGAGGGGGGCATGATAACGCGTGGAGAAAGCCATTCTTCTTCAGTCTATATGTTTCAGAATTGTGGAACTTACTAACTGCTAACAGCAAGAAGTTCCTTGGTCAGAGGGATATATTTATGTTTGGGCATGGGAATACATTTTTATGTGATCTATCAAAGGATTATTGTGCATTCAATTGAAATTATTGTGTTTAGCCTTTTATTATTATTATAGCCTTTCTTGGTAGAGTATAATCAATTATTTCAAGCTGACAGTGATTCTCCCCATGGTTGTCCCATGGGTATCCTTAAATACTTGCTAGGTAACATAGGTACTTACTTCCCCCAGAGCAGGCAGACATTATCTCTTCCCTATAGTAATTAGTATAACATATTTCTAATTCTACCTCTGGGGAATCTAGTTTATTCTTGTTTTTCCCCCCTCTGGAATAAAGAAAAATGTCTAAGAGTAATACAATTGCCTATGTTGATATGAAGGCAACCTTCAGTTTGGAAAATCAAATACAAACCTTTTGCCTCTTAAGAGTATGACAAGAGTAGGTTATCAACAAACACATTATATTCCTCTTGGCTTTAATAGTGCAAATACTTATGTATGTGTCTATAGCTTTAAACAAACAAACAAATAAAAATACCTCCTGGCAGATCCCAGAATAGCACTGCAAGTAAGCAGATGAATTAGGTTTAAGAGCTGTAGTTTTCATCACTGCCAGATTAATGCTGATATGAGTGTTGTGGAATACTGTTGTCCACACAGAGTTTTACTGCAATCTACAAGCTTACATACCCTAAAGAATCTCGATTTTTATGATATATAATGTATATCAACTTTGCTTTTGGGATCTGAAAAGAGTAGGAAAAAATATGAATATTTTTTATTTACTCCAGCTTTTTCGGTGAATAATAGAGAGGGAATTTTGAGGAAGGTGATCAAGAATGTAAAGTTCTTCCTAAACCAAAATGGTGTTGTTTTGCCACAGTTTGATTTCTTAGGATGCTGGGTATGTGTGACATGTGCTGTTAGTCTAAAATGGCTAAGACAGTCTTATGTAGAAACAAAAAAATATTGCTACATGCTAGAAAGCTAAGGGTGAGTTTGTCAAAATAAGCACCAAATTTTGAAGGGTTTTGTTAAAAGCGAAATCAGCACGTTTCACAATTTAAGAAAAGACAGCTATAATGATGTGCAGGAGGTGTTCTCTCTTCTTTACATCTGTGTTTTCGTATGTATACATCCTCGTAGTAGGTTTTTATTAAACAAATTGTTAGCATATTTACCCTATGTTGTGATAATGTGATAGGATGCAGTAGAAAAGTGGCTGCATTCCTCAGGTGTCCATTCTTCCCACTATTTGCAGATTCTCCCTAATTCAAGTTCATCTTTGTGGAAGACTTTCACCCAGCTTGGCTTTCAATGACTGACTTAAATCTGCCAGAACTAGCTTCTGAAGAAACTATTTTGTAAACATTTTCTTCTTGCAGACCTCCTTAACTAAGGTTCTAACTAAAAGCTACCACTCAAAAGACAAGGTTATACAGCAAACCCTGAGGTGCAAAAAAGTCTGGAAAGTGGGATGAAAATGGAAATAACATGATTAATACATTACTAATTCTTCAAACATACACATTCTTCATTTCAATGTTCATTCTTCAAACATCATCATTCAAAGCCACCCTACAAAGGGTTAAAAATTGTTTAGAAATATGATTTCTGTCAATTACACAGAAAGCTTCCTTATCCTCTAGAAGACCTGTAAAAAGTGGGGGAGCAGAAAAAAATCAGAGATGCTGCATCAAATATGGTAGATCATGCAAATATTTTAAAGTATGTTCAAGTATTGATGCATATTTAATCAAATATTGAATTAATACATAAACCTTTCCCTGTGTATTTGTAGAGAAGACCTATACTACTGTTTCAAAAATCACAGAGCTGAGTCAAAATTTAGCTGTTCATTTTTTTTAATTAAGCAATTTTTTTAATTATTTTTAACTGAGCATTTAAGATATCTGATGGCTGTAGAAGCCTTCTTAGCCTTCACATTTCCCTGTGCAGATAGATCAAAAGTAAAAAGGGTAAAATACAAATTACATTAGTATCCTTAGATTAAAAAAAAAAAAAAAAAATCTATCTGCAATGTTCAAAGCTTTGCTCCTAACAGAAAGTAAAGAAGGGTAGTGTATAATAACAGAGATTCTGGTATTACTGCATCTCTAATATATAAAGTTTTGAATCGGTGTACGGTTGTACACTCTGTCCTAGATAAAACTGTTGCTAGTTCGTAGGTTAGGCTGCGATGACATAGTAGGGACATAGGGCTGGCTACAGGCCTTTGAAGAAATGTCCCATGCTTCTGAGGGATGGATATTCCATTATCCTTGATGAAGCTTTAAGCCTATTTTCCTACCTTCAGTTTATTATCAAAATGAAGAGATTATAAAGTACTTATGTGTTTAATAATTTTACGGTAGCGTATATTAAAGTGGAAATAGAAAGTTCTGTTTATTTTGTAAGCAAAAATAAGTCAGAATATCGATCGATAGATGTTGTTATTCTTCACAAATATTTCATTTCTTAATCCATAAAACATTGCACTTAGAACAAAATAATGAATTTAAGTAGATGAACCCAAACCATTAAAGCAATGAAAGTGTTTCTTGGTGCCTTTTCTGTTGAGCTGAATTGTTTTGTTCTCCAAATTGATGTTTTAGCTGTCATTGGCAGCACATGCCCTACAAAACTTCAGCTGAAGTTAATTTCATTAATACTGCCAGGCGGCAATGTTTTTAGGTCAGATATCAGTGAGCCTTTTCTACATCTCATTATATCTTAACTTATCTGTGAGTAGAGCTTTTAGCACTGACACTAGTAACCTGACCTTCTTTCATATGACGTGACCACAAGCTGAACTCTGCAATGAAAATTTTACTTCTTTTGTTTTGTCCCTGATTTGAAGTGATATCATGTTTCTGTTGTTTCTGGAAAAGCTCAAACCCAAGCAAAACTCTAACATGCTCTGCGGTTTTGATTCAAGTCTGAACATGCAGTTTGCAAATCTTAAGCTGCTCTGCTAGGAAAACCTTGACAACCATTTGCTTCATTTTAGTTAACAAAATCTTAGATTAATTTTTGTCACCGGCCTAGCTTCACTGCTATTGTCACAACAAGGGAGTCAAATCAGGCCTTTTCCCATTTACGTCCCCTTCACTATTTACTCCTTTAGCAGCTTGGTGGAGAGAGAAGCTCCTATTGACTTGGTAATCATTTAATCTATGGCCATACCATCATGGTGGTGATTTGTTACCATTCAGAGTATCCCACACAATCTATGCAAACAGCAAGAGTCTGAAGAGGGCTGAGATGCCTCCACCTGAGAAAGCAGCCCACAGAAACCTGTCCCAACCACACAGATGCCTTCAAATATCTGTGAGACAGAAATAACCTTGCCTCAGCTGAGTGGGAACACTTTCATCTCACCTTCCTGCGGGGTCCACAGGCTGGAAGGGTAGGAGGGTAGCCAGGGTAAAAAACCTCTGGGAACCTGACAAGGGCAAGCATGCTCAACATATACGTAACACCTGGATGGTTTCTGTTAGTCTAGTGCACAGCAACAGTGGTCAAAAGGCCAGGGAGATTTAAGGGAAATGGAGGGGGAAGAGAAAAGACAGTTTTAGTGGCTCCCTCCCTTTGCGTGCAAGTGTTGTGTGTCACCAAGCAGCGGCTTCGAGGTGCTGTGGCTCAGCATGGCTGTCGTGAATGCCTCCTGCTATCCTGGGCAGCGGCAATGCTGTGTGTCAGTCATCTTCTAAAACTCCAGGATCTTTATTTATTTATTTATTTAAACAGATTAAGTAATAACCATAGGATTAGGAACAAAGCCATTCTGAAGGGAGGATGGTCACTCAGGGATGTCTGATTTATAAGGAGGGAGGACAGGAGTGATGAAAGAGGAGAGTTGGAGAAGACAGCTAGGAAGAGCTCAGAAAAAAGCAGCTTTGCCACTTGTCTATACCTCTTACCTGTAAACAAGGTAATTTAAATCACCTTGCTATAAAGCAAGAGATTTTAAACCTTTTAAAGACAACAGCTCACAAAGGTTTAAAAAAAAAAATTTTTTAAAAAAAGTAATCATAAAACATTTTATTATATTATACTGTTAAAAAAAAAAAAAAAGAAAACAAAAACTTGTACTTCCTGGCGTTGTCTTACTCTAGACTGAAAAGAAACATCTCCTATAAGAAGAGTCCAGTGTATTTCTGTGGTTCTTTCTGCTATCAAGACACTGAAACATATAGGCCACTTTGTGCTACCACTTTAAACTGTGGGTATAATATCTATTTAATATGAACATGAATATGTGAATCCCATCTTACGCTCGCACCGAAAGCTTATGGCAGGCTCAGTAGCAGACTGTACAGTTGTGAATGATAGCATAGAAAGAAATGGCAGGAGTAATGCTGTCTAAACCCTAAACAGCACAAGGTTCTTCATCTCAGCTGTTTCTGTTTATTACTTTGGCTGTGTCACTCATCCAATTCCACTGCTGTCCTTCTCTTTAATAAAGCATATCACACAGCTATAATTTTAAACAATTACATGGGCCACACATTTATAGGAACATAACATGGCAGGAGCCTGCAATGTTTCATAACAGCCTTTCAGAATGATTGCCTGGTGAAATGCTGACCACAGTGCAGTAGATTTAGTTTCTATCACATGCAGATGGCTCTCTGTGTGGTTTTCTTTGCTGTAACAGCAATCCATGTCAAGGTGACACTGAACCAAGTTACAGCAAGAATTAGCAAAAAAAACAAAAACACTTTTTAGACTGTTTTATTTGGGAGGTTAGTTGATTTTGGTTTTATTGATGTCCCTGGAGAAAATTCAACATGTTTTTTCTCAAAGTGTTTCAGATCTAAAATTAATATTGCCAGAGATTATTAAATTATCTGGGTTTATCTACTGTTTCCATCTGTTAATAGAAAGCGAAACCACATGCTTTTCTTCTCAATGATTGACATTATGTGGTTTACTTTGAAAATTTTCTATTAGCAAGCGTCCTTGTGTTAAAAACCCGAGATACCTGAAAACTGAACATTATCAAAACTGCATTAAAAGATGCTCAGTGTACCTGTAACCTCTCTTAGATATCCTCACTTACATGCAAACTGATTTTTGAATATTGTTAAGGTGGTTTTCTCAGGACCTATGGGGAATTTGGTACCCAAATTCCACAGAAGTTCAGTGGAAAATACCAGCTGATGCAAGTTGCTGTAAGTTTAGATAGTGGCAGCGGGGAGACAGAAGGGCAATTCAGAAGTCTGCCAAGAAGGAACAGAGCTTCTGGGTACTTTGAGCCACTTGAACTCTATCACTCCCGAGCTATCCCTGAATTTAACTTCACTAATTCAAAGACTCTGTTGTGCTCAGTCTTTTTCTTCAGTGCTCTGTGCAGCAGATTTAACCTCAAGCCCCCATTCTCATCCAGTACTGTCTGCAAGTGCACATCCCTTGCCAAGCCTTCTGATGAAATCCTTGCAATTAAGCTTTTTGGCCATCTCACTGTGCCTGAAAAGAAGGGATTGTCCTTGGACTTTTATGAAAGCTTTGAGGGTCACTTTTTGGCATTCGGGATCTGTAGCCTCCCATAAAACTGCTGGAGATGATGCAAGCTCTCCTGTATACAATGCATGCTTCCTCATTGGAAAAAAAAAAAAAAAATATATATATATATATATATATATTAGTTCCTATGTAAAGAATACAGATGAGAGTAAATAAAGCTGAAGACTTGGATTGATTTTGAACTTGAACGAAAACTTCAGAAAATGTAGGTATCTGCAATAAGGAGTCTTCTGAGACGTATTGTAGGCCAGTCTTACTGGGGACCATGGTGGTAAGTGCTGAGTTTTATCCTTATCTGTTGTGGAAAATAGTGATTTTTCCTCCATCACAAGCAAAGATGCAACTTTATGCCACAAATCAAATTACTAAAGTGTCCCATTTAATAGTGTTAGGGCTTGAAAAACAGCTAGGTTATGTGGAGTCCTTTTTCCCTGATATCACTGGAACGGCCGCTTGACTCACTTCTTAGCTAGCAACACCACTCTGCTTGGACTGTCATTCCAACCCTCAGGGTTATATACTCTCTAATTTCTTTGTAAAGAGACTTAACCAGGGATTTCCTGCTCTGGAGATCTGTAGAAGAAAAAGCCACCATGACAATTCCCTATTTCTTTTCTCAGTTGATCATTATTCAGAGACACCAAGTAAATCTATGTTCCCTCTGTATTGTGAATCTCACAGCCTTAGTGAACTTGTTGTACCATTTTATATCAATATATCAATCATACAAATATTTCTACCAGGACCTGATGTAGCCATTGAATGATAATTTTGCTCAGGTGCTAAGATTCAAAGATTCTCATTTCCCATGTCTTGTTTGTCATATACACAACATCATTATTCATTATATCAATGATGATCACTATATCAAATCAGCATGTTACTGTCCAAGGGGTCCATCCCAAAATGTATTCATCCTAATTTTCCTTTGAGCCTCCTTTGAACTTAATATGAATATCCTTTTTCTTCCCAGCCTGTTGGACTTTGTGCCAGCCATCACTGGTTATACTTATCACTGCCCTTACTCTGTACTCTTTAGCCTCCTCATTTAGTGTAAATGTAAAGCTTTCTTCTTTATGAAGTCAATGCAAGAAGTAAAAAGTATAAAGAAATTATGTAAAAGTACCTAAGAAAATAGTGTTTGTGGTCTTGAGTTGAAAGCAGATGCAATTGTAAGTGCTGTAATTAGAATTGGTAAATAAAATGATAAATTAGAGACATTAAATGTATTTATTCCAAGGACTTTTTTGTTTCCACATTTCTAGAAAACTATTCTCTATTTGTTATGCTATTTTATGGGGTAGTGTCTTTTAACTAAAAATCTGCATAGTTGTGTGTTTAAATACATCAGTAAAAATATGCAGCAATGAAATCTTCTAGGACTGTCTAAATTCTGTAGTCTCATAACATTTCTGTTGAACCTTATTATTTTTCTTAGTAAAAGTGCAGTAAGTTCCCATAGAGAGTCAATTCTAGAAAAAATCCACAGTGTTGTGTAGATTATTATAGCTCTCCCCAGATAATAATAGTCATCCTATATAATCTTTAGTCATTATCTAGATCTTCATTTAGAGATTAAATACTTGGAAAAGTTTTATAGAGCTATAGAGAAAATCATCAGTTTCTGGGTGAAGGTTTCTCTTTTCTGGTTCTTGTGGTTCAATTTAAATATTTTTTTTTTTCTCCAGAGTTCTCTTATCTCTTTAATTTTGTTCATGAAAATCATCAAGCTAATTCCTCATGAAATCAACAATCTTATTCCAGAAGTGGGACTTCCTTACTCGGTAAATTAATAGAGGCCATTGTTCTTTTTGAATAACTGTACTTTTAGAGATTGTGTCCTATGTTGATATCAGGGTTTTGTGTGTTGTGCAATAATTAAGTGATGGTAATCAGTTACAACTGGAACATCAACAGACTCTGAAATGTGAACTTGGTCAGACTGCTTGGCTCAACATGAGTGTTGACACAAAGAATAAAACAATATATCCTGCAGGAAAATAGAGAAAAAAATGCACTGAAGATGGGAATTTCTGGAAATGTGGCAGACAGATTGGACAGTTTTGAGACAGCCTTTTAAGTGCTGTGTGGGCCAATGAGAAAGGATGCTATCAGAAATTGGCTTTATTTTTGATTTCTGGTTCAGAGGCACCTGGAATAGTTCTCAGGTCAACTGTTTTCAGGAAGAAGAGGAACATTATGAAGTACAGTCAGAAAATTCTGAACAGTAAGTGGAAAGAGGGTGCTGAAAATGTAATAAAAGACAGGGATTGGGATCCAGGACAACATTTTGTCAGAGACTACTGCAGGACCAGAACAACCTCCTGATAAAATAATTAGAGGTTGACCAGTTGGTCAAGTTCAGATGGAAGGTGCAGAAAGCAGATTATCTTCTCACATCCAAGAGAGTCCAAACCATTTCAGTGTAAGAAACTTAAGTACACAACAAAAAGTATGTTGCGCTGTCACATTTGTCACAGCACATACAAACCAGAACAGCAGTCAACCTCTGTAGGAAAGGACGCAGTACTTTGTAAGCGCCAGAAGAGTGTTCAGTGGGTTGGCAGATAGGGTCACAAGAGCACAGTTAGTGTAGGAAGGATAACAGGATCCCAAGTCAGGCAAGATTTTGAGATCTGTCTGCACCCGTGTTTAAAGCAAACATACAAAGAAAAAAAAAATGAAAAGAATCAATTTTATTGACATAATATCTGGAACTTACGAAACAGAGCAAACTCAAAAGAAAGCAGTTGAAAATAAAAGTGCCTGAAAATAACCTTAGCAACAATTGTGAAAATTTCAAGTTGTATACAAACATATAAGATATCTGATGCCTGACAAAACACTGTTGCAGTTGTATGGCAAAAAAAAATGTACTAGTGCAAAGAGTGAGGGACCACATATTTCAACTGTATACAAAAAATATAAACCTGCCTAGGCTCCAACAGGGTATGAACAGCAATTACTGGACCTCCTGTGAACGATTAAGACCCAGTAAAGTGGATTGAATATGTTAGAGTAGCATGGTCATTAGAGGATAACATTAGTCCTTAGCAATCCTAGCTGGATTTTTTGCTATTAATGGTAATAATTCTAGGAAAAATGTTTTAATTGACATCTAAAGGTCATTTAAGGATTGGGATATATAATAGATAGCTGACAATGGCCCCAAATAAACAGCAAACATCAAGGAAACTGTTAAGGCTTTTGCTTGTGCCAAAGATTATAAAAAATCTCAAAGGAGACCATGTGAGTAACAGAAAAATCAGCTCCCTGGAATAAGTACAGATAAACTTAGGCTAGGGAATAAAAGAGATATTTGTCTTAATCTCAGGCAGTAAGAATAAATTTGTGAGGTATCATTTAATCGAGTCCACTTTTGCTTGCTGTGATATATTTTAAATAGGTGCCTGGCAGCTGGCAATAGTTTACTGAACACCTGAAGAGGTTTGTGTTCTATGGAATAACTTCTAAGTATTTTCAGTCTAGCAGGTTGGTAAGAAAAAGGTGTTGAGAAAAAGGTGTAGAAATAAATGCCTACCAAAAATGAGATGGCAGAGTAATGTGGATGTTTTGTTTAGTATTGAGTCACAGTGCTGACACTATTAAAAAATATCTGTAGGATTCCCAGGGATTGCAGTGAGAGAGACAGACCAGGCAAAAGAAAACACAAGAAACTGAGGTTGAGAAGTTTTTTCTGCTTTATGAAAGTTGCAGTCCAGGGAGGAGCAGTGGTGAGGAGCGGTTGTGCTGAATCTCAAACTGTGTATTTTCTTCTGAGGTCTAATTTTTGTTAACCACTAAGTGTGTTGCTTCTGCTTCTAATCTGCTCCCCTTGCTTCGAGTCATTTAGTGCTCTCTGTTCCCTGTCCCCTTGCCTAGGTCACCCTTTTCCCATATGGTCTTTTTCCCTCCTCCCTTCCCTCTCCTCTCCCGAACTGTCTCCACTTCAGGGGCTGGTCATCTCCCCAAAGCCCTGAGCTTTAAACCATGGTAGTGGCACAGAATTCCTGGACTTTGCAATAGTGACTTTTTAATGCTACAAACCCCTTTCAAATAGGACAGAGGAGGAGGATATACTGGTTAGGCCAATTTTCTTCTTTTCTTTCTGGGAAGAAAAGTTGTGCATTCATCCATAATGGTGTGTAAAGTTCACGGACAGAATGCAAAATCAAACAGCTTAGTGATTTCGCTGGCTAAGTAACTCTTGGATCTTTTTTTTTTTTTTCCACTTGATGCATTGCACACCCCTCTGTCCAAATGGAAAACAACACAGTCGCAGGCCAGATTTGCAGCTGATTTAAATTGCCATAATGCTGTTTTATTCAACTGAATTTTGAACAGGGTCTGGCTATGTGTCTAGAACTTAGTATCTCTACCTCCTGTTTCCTCCTATCAACACATGAATTTGTATAAATATAGATATTTAGTTATGTATTTTCCAATTCACAGACCTAGAAGAAAGAGGCCGTGTCATTTGTATTCTGTTTATTTCAATAGTTACTTATTAAAATAGAATATATCATTTTAAAAAGTAATTCAAATCTTATTTAGCAATCATATTTAAAGCTTATATGCTTAATTAATACAAAGCACTCTAGAAATTTAGTTCTCAGAATTTTGTAACAAGTCGTCTTTGCAAGTAGGGAAAAAAAAAGGGGGGGGAATATAATTTTATCATGTTGAAATAAACTCTACGCTCACGCAATTTGCTTAGCCAAAATCTAGATAAAGTGTCATACAGGTCTGTAGGAGAGGGTTGTGCCATTAGTGTAACTGCCTGCTGGGTCATCCAAACTTCAAAATATCATGCAGTTTCCTCCTCCTTCTCAGGGAGGTGCTGGTGCCTCAGAGAAGTATCAGACAAAATTATATTGTATTTTGTCAGGAGGCAGTTCTATCCCTATAATTCACGCATGTTACCTTTCGTCCCTTTTAAATGCACAGCAACCCTTACTTTTCTATAAGAACAGGATTTGGTTTTTGTAGCAGAGGTTTATACATTTCCAACTTTTTTATTTCAGTCCATAGTTGTCCCTTAATGACTTCAAAATCAGCAATCGACCGCATGGTGAGGTGTCAGTTGCTGACTAAGAAGGGGGCTACTAGGCTTAGGCAAGCATTTAAATGACAGGGACAAAGCTCTTTTTATGTAATTTTTAGAGCTTGTTGTTAGCTGCAGACAAGTCTTTAAATCCAGGAAGATGGATTCTAAACTGTAGTGAGTGAAAACTAGAAGCCTCGGAACAGTGTCCCCTCGTACTTGTTGTTACAAATGATTACAGGCTGACTTACATCTTCTGTGAAATATGAGTGTGTTTCGTAGCCATAGGAGCTGGACAGGCACAAAGAGTTACAAAATATATGTGTATATATAATAATAATTTAAAAATCATGTTTTACTGACTGCAGCTTGTTTTTTTTCTTTTGCTGCAGAACAGCCCACATGAAATAAAAGCAGTGTTTATCTTTTCACATGCAAAAAATTATCATTATTTGCCATGAGAAAGTCAATATGCCCTGGAGAAAAACAAAGCTAGCAAAAATTGTCAGCCTGCCTTCTTTCCCACTTATCATGGGAAAGGCATCATTAACAATCTCGTGTTGTTGCTTTCCACTCAGGGAATCAAGGCGTGTATCCTCACGTTCATCTCTGGTAGTACTGACCCTTGGTGAACATCACACAGTTAAGGTCCCCTTCACAAACATGCCTACTTATGAAAAAAGCTGCAGAAAAGAGACATGGATTTTGTTGTCAGTACTTTGCTTAAGGGTCATTACCTAAGCTGGCACCAACATCTTGGCTTTCTAGTCGCGGAGAATTGTGGTGACCATCTGTAAGATCTGAAATTTGCAGCTGGATTCAATAAGATACTGTTGGACTAAATCTCGGAAAAAAAGTGGCTAATGCCAAGCTGTCTATCACTGTCAGTTTGGCTGTGCTTTAAACTTACAAATATAAATTTCCCTGAACAGTTGGGAAACAATAATAAAGTCAAATGTCTCATTAAGCAATGGATGTTTCTTCCTTATGAACATAGGAGATATCACATAGGAGATAAAGGATGAAGCATAGTTAATTATATGCCTGATAACACAGAGGTTGTATGGACTGTACTGGCCTATCTTTCCACTTTAACTCTTAGAAGAAAGTGGTTGCTTTACATAAAAAGGGCGAGGTCATCAGGGCTTGTCCAAACCAGATTTGCCAAATAAACTGAATTATGACAGTGGTGTCATGCAGAGAGCAACTCACTGCAAACTGGCCTTATGTAAGGTTATTAGACATGAGAAAGTTTCTAATTTGTTTTGTGAGGCAGATAGAGGAAGTGCAGTCGAAATCAAATGCAGCAATAATTCAGGCTTAAATCAGTTCTCGACTTTCTGCAAAAAAAAAAAAAATCATATGTATAACAAATTTTATAAGTAATCTTGCTCAAGATCAATGAAATATAAGGCTGTCAAATGTCTGCAAGAATGGAACTGGTCCTAAATCAATACTAATGACACTTTTTTCTATTGACTTCATGGCCTTGTATTTAGATGCAACAGTTTTTTTTTTTTTTT
>VXAA01006133.1:1176320-1262046 GCA_013399115.1 Anseranas semipalmata
TTTTTGCTTCCCGATGGCTTTCTGATGGTTAAAGCAAAAACAATCAATTATAATATAAAAACATAATCTAGTGAAGGTCATCAAGGAATAAAAAAAAAATGAATAACACAAATTTGCTTAATATAAAAACCGGTGCACCTTTCAAGTTGCAAATCTTAAAATAAGGGAAAAATTGAAGATTAGCAGATGCAAGTATAAAAGCTAATTTCATATTGATTCTGTTATTTATTTTCAATAGGTGTTTATATTATGTAACATATTTTTAAAGAGTTGCTGCTATTGAAACTTAATTAGCAAGCTTAGACTACAGTGTAATGTTAAATATAATAGAGAAATGCAAAGTATTTCACATTATATGTATTTTCATCATTAGATTTATTTATTCCATTACTGAAGCATCCTATGCTCATTTTAAAACTGTTACAAAATGCTTCCTTTGTTAATGTTGCAAGTTCAAACAGAACCAAAAGTCTAAATAAAAATAATAATACTAATAGAAATACTGCTTTTCTAGGAGCACCTTCAGCTTGCACTGACCTCTGCCTTGCTGTTGTTCAGCTTGTTCCAGAACATGCAGCTTGAGGTACAGTTCTGACTTTTTTATCGTTTCATTTTATAGCAGAGGTCAAATAAAAAACGTTTTAAAAACATTTTGATATATATATAATCACCCCTCAAATATGTAATCAGTGGAGATTGTTTCTAACTGAGCCAAAACCAAACCTGGCATTAAAGACAGTAAAATTTGCAGTACAGGCACTCTTAGTCTGACTAATGCAATGAAGAAATGTTTCATTATTCTCCAGTTTTCTCATGACAGGCTTCGTATCTCTGGAGTTTTGATTCTAACAAGCAGCCAGATGATTCTTCCAGGCCAACCTGTGATACGTGCAAGATCTGACAATCTTTAATTTAAAGAAGTAGTTTACTGGGGCTTTGATATATTCTCTTAGCTCGCTTCCCACTGCCCCGTTTTTCATTTTAGACTAGTGCAGCCCCAAGCACCCTTCCAGGCAAAGACGTGACAGGCAAGCAGAAACAGTCTGTGTGGAGCATCTGTTTTGGGACCCTTCCCGAACATGGCTTCCTGATGACCTCTGATGGAAATCATCTGCTGGAGAGCGGTGGGTGTGAGTCATGTGACCTCCTGGGGCTTAAATACCAAAAAGCAAATTGCCTGGGTCCCTCTTGCTTGAGGGCTGCTTTTGGAGGAAAAAATAAATAAATAAATAAATATGAACAAAGGAAGCAGTTCTGAAATACCTGAATATGAAAAAGCAGCTTCTGCTTCAAGTGTGTGCATCTCTAATTTGCGTGGACCCACATGATGATACATTTATGCCTGTGCATGGAGACTATTTAAAAAAAACAAGTGAAAATCTGTGTTTCGGCACAGTATCAATGCAGGTAGAATGAAGGAGAATATTCACATTTTACAAGCTAGATCGTGGGTATCAGGTATAGCTGACAGACAGAAGTAGCTTTAATATGTCAAAGTTCATGGAGAAAGGCAGCTGGGTTGTCTGCACAAGTTTGCCCTAACAGCACGGTTATAAATAAGCGTGCCTGGTTTGTAAGTAACCCAAAACACGAGTGGCTCAAGATACCATCAGCAGCACATTAAAGTGCCAGCTTTATGTCAAAATAACTGTGAAAGCTGGTGAAGGAAAGACATATATAGTCTTGTTAACATTTCTTCTCCGTGCATGACAAAATGAAGCTTCACCAGGTACTGGGCTAGCCTTTCTGCCTGTAACCCAGGGGTGAACTTATAGGTATTGCTTCTGCTATATTAATGTTAGCTAGAAAGCCACAATTATCTTGCGTAGCTGTGCTTATGCATTTAGAAGAAGCACGTGTTAGCTAATAAAAATATATGCTTTTCTGGTGGAGCAGGGAAGATTTTTGTTTGAGTTTCAGCATCAATACTAAGGATGCGTTACAAAAAGATTGCATTTCTCAGCAGTTTCTACACAGCTGATGATAAACTTTGTGTACAACAAGTCTGTTGAAGGCTGAAGTATATAAATACATTTCATTTGTTTCTGTTGCAACACTTTTCTGAAGTGACATGACCATGTACAAGCATAGTATGTATTTTCTGTCTATCTTTCCTGGGGTCCTCCTGACTGACAAGAAAGCAGATGTATCAGACTAAGGGAACTTCTGTGGTTTGCTGCCAGATTGACTCGGTGACTGTCCGAAAGTATTAAAAAGAACTTGGAGAAGTCTTTCCTATGGCCATATTTGTGATCCCACAGTATTCTGTGCAGTAACACAGCATGTCCTGTTTCAGGCATCCCAGGACAAGAGGTTTACTGAGAATTGCTGGGGAGTCCAGCAGAGGTCCACCAGGATGGTTAGGACTGGACCATGTCATGTATGGAGGGGCTGGGGGCACTGGGCTTGTTCAGCATGGAGAGCAGGAGGCAGAGGGCAGCTAATTGTTGCTTTCAGCTCCCTTGGGGGTGAACGCTGCAGGGAGGGCAGAGCCAGACTCTTCCCAGAGATGCAAAGCAAAAGGATGAGACGTAATATCTACAAACAGCAACTAGGGAAATGCTGCTGGATACAATATCACTGCTTAAGTGGTTCGGCACTGTACCAGGTAGCCCAGGGAGCCTGGTCTGTCCATCCTTCAAGGTGTTTGATGCTGCATTGGACAAGGTCCTGCGGAGCCTGACCTAGCTTTGAAGTTAGCCATGCCTTGAGCACCTGATGGGACTGTGTGACCCTGGAGGTCACACATCCTTATTCAACCTACCTTATTCTGATTCTGATATAAACTATTTGGAAAGCAAGAAAAAGTAAGAACCAAGAAATACTCTGCAGGGAAAGTCATGGAGTCCTATGAAATGGAGCATTCACTGCAATGCTTAGCCTGTAGCACGCTGCCCGGTGTGTGAACAGGGAATGAGCCTTACTCTGTGGTCTACAAGTCCCAGCAGCTGAGATGAGGTTTGCATTTGTCCTGGGTTCAGAGAAGAGACATGGGGAGGAAAGCAACAGTAAATCTCTGCATTTGTTGTTAAGCCCGTACCTATCTCATATTTTCACTTCAATACCAGAAATAAAGCACACATCTTCAGCTCATGAAACTAAATGCCACCTGGTTCTGTCTTTTATATTGTTGATTGGTTATGTTTCAAATGAGGATCAGGCAGCTTTGAAGGGAGAGTCACCAGCTCACGTTTGGCAAAAATGAAGGAAGAAAAACATTTTCAAATTCACAGTATTCAATTAATGTGATTATTTGTACTGCAGGTTGCTTGTTGTGGTATCTCTGCTTGCTGATGTAAAGCCTAAATAGCATATTGGCACAATGGCAGATCTAGAAATCCTCTAGACAATTTCTAATGTGTACAAAGAATGCTAGCCACAAATATATTCAATTATTTCAGTAGGTATTTAGCCTATTGTTTATCAAAATTAGGCAGATAAGAGTATTAGAAATTGTGTGTTTATAATTTGTAGTCCTATAGCTAGGGTTTTTTCAGGAAAAAAAAAATCAAGAAGAATTTGTGATAAGCATCCTTCGTTTTGCTTCTCAGTCAGTCAGTTTATGTTATTTATTTTTTCTATTTTCCCCTCAACTGTACTTCTTTCTGGAAAATACTCATGGGACGTATGTTTTGAATGCTTTTATTTAACCTTAGCTGACGTGGTCATCTCTAGAGCATAAACAGACTTGCAAGTTTATGGACCTGGTGTACGTGTTTTGAAAGGCACATGTATCACTACCAGTCTGTAACTCAGAAAGCTTTTTCAGCTCTGCAGGGCTTTACTCACAGCCTGGCTTGGTGTCTTATTCTTTAATTATGTTTTGTTTGAAGGCTGATTTCCTTTCCTATGTTTTGTTTTTCTCCTTTTATAAGCCAAACTAGTTCTTCAGCTCAGTTTATTTCCTTTCTCTGTTAATGGAACAGAAATGTTTTTAAACATATATGTTCCTATTTGTAAAATATGTTAGCATTTATAGTCTTCACTTGCAGTATTCCATGTTGGGAATTGTTGCCACTTACAGCTTTGTTTCCTGCTTAGTCTAAATCTGTATTACTGGCAAAATCATATCAACATAATTTGGAGGATTGAGGCAAATGTTTTTGGCGGAGGGGTCAGTTTGGAAACACATCCTCTGAGTTTTGAGGATTTTCCATTGACGACCAGCATAAGCAAAAGGACTTTTCACTTGCATGCATGCTACTCATGTGAGTAAAGGATTTTAAAATGTCTATTTCTCTTTTCTAAGTCAGAACTATGTGACCAAAAAAGAATGGGGGATTAAACCCTTGTGCTGAACACAGTGGTTCCACCACCCTCAGCCTGTAGCTTTAATTACATTTCAATTAACTTTATTAAACTACATGAGGACTTTGAGGAAAAGATTTTCTTGGCTACCTCTAAGACTGATAAAAGCAAAAAGGTTGATAAAAGGAAGTAGTTTTTTTATGAAGTTGAATACATTCACAATAGCAATTATTTCTATTAACTACAGCTCAGTAAAAATGTGGTGTCTATTTTGTGAAAGACTTCTTTATCAAACAAAGCTATCATTTTCTGCTTCAATGTCCAACAGTGCTTGAATACATTAACAGCTTGTACTGACTGCAGATCATTTAATTCCAGATTTTTTTTTTTTTTTTTATAGAAAACTGGCAAATGTAGTAAATATAAAACACTTTTCTGGCAACTGAGCCTTGTTATGAGTAGATATGCATAAACATCCAAGAAGTTTCTCTTGATGGAGTTCCTCCCTAAACATTCCAGCCTTGTGGAAGAGGGTTAGCTCCTATGGAAAATGGGCAAGCATTTCAACCAATAAACCCCATATTTCTCCTCAGTGCGTGGGAGGCCAGACCTGGCTATGGGAAAGACAAGTTTGTGCTAACTGGGGCTGCTGGCACCAAAGGCAACAACTTCTGATAGACAGAAAGTCTTCCTCATTGCCAGTGTCCTACATACATTACAGCCACCACTAAAATGACGTTAAGGGCCACAGTATGCTGCAGACAGCCTTCTAGAAAACAATTCTGTTGAAACCTCAGGATATGTACAGATGTCTTGAAAATCCTGAAGCACAGAGAATCCCATCTTTTCTATCTGTGCTCATTTTTATGCTTTACTTAATTCATATTTTAAGGAAATGCATGAGATTTGATAGATATAAAATACTATCTTTCAACTGTATTTTACAATAAATGGAATAATTCAGCTTTATTCTTTTACTTAAAAAAAAAAAAAAAACCCTGCCACCTGGGACATAATTATTGTTGTTTACAGACTCTGAAGTAGTTTAGTGCAGTACAAGCTAATTAGATCCTTCTTTTGTTTAAATCCTGTCCTAGAGCTGAGAAGAGTCTTGGCTCCTTGCTCAAGCCTCTAAATCAGGATCTCCTTTAGCCAACTTCATTTATGTATCTGGGACTTCATTAGTGATGAAAAAATCTGTATCTTCTGGTCATGAAAAAACCCACATGTTCATGTTCTACTTGTTGTTTTGTTAAAAGGGCAAACAAAGAAATGTGAACAACAAACTATAAAGATATAAAATGGATAATCCAGCTCCTGTCATGTGGTAGAGTGGGATATCAGGATTTGTTTGCCTTTGGTCATGAAAAATAATGTTTCATTAATCCTGTGCATTACTTGTGATTAAATCACACTGCAAAACACTGATGCATACAAATGCATTTACGGGCCACCCCACACACTCTTTTCCAGTCAGAGAAGAGATTAAGCAGAATGAGATGCAGCAAATGCTAATGGGTTCATCGAGGGTGGCTGGGGGACCTGCTCAAGCACCACAGTGAAAGCACAGGTCATTTTTTCCTCCCATTTCAGACTGAATGGTCACAGATGGGCAGCAAAATCCAAACAACTTTAAAAGAGAAAGAGATATCTATTTGCCATGGAAGATGGATCTGTGGACCCATCTGTGGCCTGCAATGACCCAGCTTTCAGGAAATCCTCCATGGCTTATCTCTAGTCCAAAGCTTTTAGGAAAGAAGGGAATCTGGAAAGGCAAAGTTTTTATAGCCAGAATTACAAGCTGACCCTGGGGAGTTTTCTTTCCTGGAATTGGTGAACATGGGCTTAGCTGACTGCATCAGTGAGCATAGTGCTGAATGCCGAATATGTAATAAATAATGTGTAATATGTGTAATAAAATCATCTACTTCCCCTGATAATTTGTACCAACCCAAATGAATAATAATACAGGAGAAGAACAATAGCTGGCATATTTATAGGAAATTTTGCTTATGCTACTTCTAACTGTTGCATGTGACAGAGAGATTGCACTTTTGGGATTAAAAAAAAATGTATAAAAGCTCATTTTCATCAAGGTGCACATTGGAAGCTCCGTGCAGATGTTGGCTTTGACCAGCATGAGAAATGGAGCATGGAGACCAGCTAGTGCTAGATGTCTGCTCCTGGTCCGCACAGAGATGACTTGGGTTTATTCACTTTGTCATTTAATTGGGCACCTGTATTTTCTGGATTGCAGTAGTGCCCTGTAGTCTGACAGCACATTTAAATTCACTGCGTTTGTAGATCCCCTGTTTAGTGTTAGATGGCATGCTTTCACCTATGAAATGTGTATGTTTTTCTGCTTGAATTGATGCTTTAAAAGGCCAATTTAGCCTCAAGTGTCACCTTTCCCACCTCTGAGGTCCCATCGGATGGGCTGATTGCAGCACTGATCCCAAGTTTGTTCTGTATGCTCCTTTTCAGTTATGGCCATAGGGTACTGATTTGCTGCCAGCAGCGTTTAACAGCATTAAACTGTTGTGAATCCTATTCCAGAGCCTCTTTGGTTAAGCGGTGCTTCATCTGAGCTCTTCAATACCTTGCAGGGCAAGGCTGCTCGTTGAAAAGGTAATCCAATATTCATGTGGGCAATGTTTTGCTCAGAGACTTGTATAGGACAGCAAAATTCTGCATGATGCTTGACTGTTTCGAAGCAACTGTTTGATATCAGGGGTCTGGTGGCTGAGAAGATGACAGTGGACCAGCACACTGTTGCTTCATTGCATGACTGAACTGATCTTGAAGCTGGGAGTCTCTTGCCGTCCCAAGGTGAGACATTCACCTGGAAGGCCAGTTTCATCATCCTGAGCTTCTTGGTTTAAATCAGTCAACAAAGCTTCATGCAGGTGGGTGCAAAAGCATCTGGCAAACAGTTCTGTGCTGGGAGCAATGGCTAAGTTGTCCACTGGACACAAGGACAGGAGCTATGGACAGATGGCAGACAAGTGCTTAGGGTGGGAGTCTTTTCTGTTCATCAGCACTAGTTAGATATGATGGATAGTGTGGGTTGTGCTAGTTGCTGATTTGTTTTGGATTTTCTGTTGGGTAAATATGCTGCCTACTGCCCATACCTCTGGCACGGCGTGCTCTTGCCAGTGCTAGAAGTGAAACACAAGGCAGCTTCTGCCAGTGAGCTCCAAGGGCTGGTCCCAAGGGATACAACCACATGCTGCAGGAGCACCCATCCCCGCCACCGATGGTCATTTCACCAACTGCATTTTGCTGTTTGCTTGCCTAGAAAGATTGGATTGCTTCATTCTGCTCCCTGCTGTAAATCCATGATGGTGTTATCTGTATCACGCTGTAATCTGTAATGCTGTAATTGGTGTGGAACTTCACTGCATGTTTCCAGAGCATTTGAGGGGCTAAAAGGTTATTTCTATGTGCAGTTGGTTAGGTCACTCACACAGTTTCCTCTGTAAATAAAGTTTCATTGCAATTTTAGTTTCTGCAGTCATCATCCATTTGCTAATGAATGTGACTTTAATTAAAATACAATTCTTTGCTAGTAAGAGTGAAACAGTCAGATACAGTAGCTAATAGTGCCAGGGCTACTCTTTGTTTACAACTCTATATTGGTATTAGTTCTGTGAACTGTGTACACATTAAGGAACTAACAGTTTCAGCCTGTTTGCTCTGGCTTATGAGATCTATTTTTCCCCTATGAACTTCTGACAGATAAGGGAATGCTTGATCTGTCATTTGTTCTGCTAACACAGTAAAAAATTATTTCACAAAGCTCCCTAGTGGTAGATAAGTGGGCTGTCTGATCTATAATTTCCTCCCCAAATTAACAGAAATCTCAGAGATCAGA
Source organism: Anseranas semipalmata (assembly GCA_013399115.1). Classification (NCBI taxonomy): domain Eukaryota; kingdom Metazoa; phylum Chordata; class Aves; order Anseriformes; family Anseranatidae; genus Anseranas; species Anseranas semipalmata. The sequence goes on from VXAA01006133.1 coordinate 1,184,443, forward strand.
GATTAATCTCAGAGATCAGTTACATCTACAAAAAATGTATCCTATGGATTTCTCTTAGCCACGTTGTTCATCAGTTTGGAACACTTATGGTACAAAAACAGAACTCATGGCACATGGCCTACCTCATTTCTCCTTCTTTTGTTCTGTCATCTGTGTTAATGTTAGTCTTCAGTTTTACCTTTTATGAACAGTTTTATTTATCTCACCATTTTGTGAGATAAATAATAGTTCTTGGACAATCAGAACAGCTCATCAGATGATAAGCTCCCCTTTGGCCTTCACATCCCTGCATGTGCTTCCAAGCCCTGGCGACCTTTCTGGCTAGGATAAGCACCTCTTGGTTTGTGTTGATCTGAGCTTCTGACAGCATGATAGCCCTCCACACAGGAAAAGAAACATTTAATGTGTTTTAGTGTGACTGTTTTCATTTACTTGATTGTCTTCATTCTGGCAAGCTTAATAGGAAACAGAGCTGGCAAAGAAACACTTAGCTCTGCCTAATATAATATGTTGAGATGCGTTTATATTTTGAATAAGAAAAATGAATATAAATACTACAACACATGAATCCTCTCCCTGTTCACTTATGTGATTACATGGCAAATCATATAGGTACATAGGGATTAAATTACCCACTTATCACACAGTTCTTGGTGTAAAAGAGAATGAATGTCGTCATGCAGCCAAGGCACAATCAATCAAAACTATTCAAGAGGATATAAATAGGCAAAACAGAGGTTTTTTTTGGTTGGTTGTTGTTGGTGGTGGTTTTTTTTTTTTTTTTTTGATACAAGATCATGCATGTTGTTTAGTACCTTCACAGGCTATATATAGTGCAGGAGCTTCCAATTTATGACGCTTTAGTCATGCAAACAAAGGAAAAAAGTACTTTTCAGCCTGGATTGCTCTTAGCAAGTAAATTACTCCTGAGAGACCCAACTAGTTAAGCCCCAGCAGCCTGGGAGCTGTCTGCTTTGACTGGTAGAAAAGTCAACCTACAATAAAAGGGAAGATGGCTGTTTCATGGACCTATAGACTAGACAGATATAGGGCCAACACAAATAACTTATAGGAGGTTATGTGAAGGTGTTGCTGTAGGGGCGTTGGAGATACATGCTGACGTGCTGATAATTGAGATCAGAGAGTGCTTTTGAGCAGGGTGAGTCCTAATGTAAGTAAATGAGTGATGAGAGAAAAGCCTGGGAGGGGGTCCTTAGCCCAGCTTTTTATGAGATAATAGAATTTTTAAAAATAAATAACTAAAGATTAAAGAGTAAAAAGCGAGCAATAAGGATAAAGCAGGCTTTTCTTATGTTCTGCCAAGACACCCTATTTTTAAAACACTAATTTAAAAAGGTAGTGCATGCTTAAAAATAAAAATAGAAAAGTAATTTCCAAATTAATTAATTATGATTTTAAGTGCAATATAAGGGTATGTAAAATAAATTTCAGGTATGGACATCTGCTGCCTTCCTTGTGACTCAGCTTCACTGAAAATATCTCTTTCTGCATATTAACCAGGCTGCCTCCATCAAAGGACAATAAGTAGAATTCCACAAGAAATGCTTGCATGAACCTTTCGGTGAGAACTACCTCAGTTAATTACATAAAAACATCTAGATATTACAAAAATCATTTTCCCTTCTGAATTTAGAAAAACACATACAATGTAAATTAATTTAATTCAGTAAGATGGTCCATGGTTGACGTGCATTTCCCAGCACTCTTTAAAAGTAAAGTCAAGGAACATTTCTTTTTCACTTGAATTAATTACTAGCTCTGGGCATACCCTGAATGATATGGCACAAATTTTTTGTCATTCCTAGTACAGAGCTTTTGGAATGATGCATATAATAATCATAATATTCATACATTTCTTAATTTTCATAATATTCATCCATTTCTTAATTTTCATAATAATAATATTAATTTATATTACCACAGAAACCAAGTGTGACTTCTTTTTTCCTAGTCCTTCATTTATTTCCTCATTCTAAAATTTCTTTTGAAGGATTGAGTTATCCTGCAACTCCTTGCTTTTTTTGAAATGTATTTTCCAACAACTGTTGTAGTCAAGAGCTGCAAGGTCTGGGCCTATAATTCTCTTGTCTTACACATAAATACAAACAAAATTAAACTAGCAGAAAGAGGGACAGAAAAAATGAAAACATCATACTTGTGTCTGCTTGGTTGCTTCCTTCCCTGCAAAACAGAGAAATATGAGAATCTCGCTCCACATATCTCTATTTGACTAAGGCAACTAGCCACTAATTAGTGTAGTAAAACAGACTTTCCCAGGGGAAAAACTATCAAGCTAACAAAATAAAAACACAAAAATAAATGTGGGGAACATACAACTGGTGACAATACCATTCATCTGTGTCAGGTCTCCACAAAAATATTTAAAACACTGCAGCAGTATCTTTAATCACTTGGTGTTCTGATTACAAGTTTACTTATAACTTTGTGAAGGTGTGGTGTTTTTTTTTTTTCTATTTTTTTATTAAACAGTAGATGTCTTGACATAAATCAGTGAAGTATAACCAAAAAATGTAATCTTCTGTGTATTTAAAAAACAGGTTATTAATCCATTATTAATTCATAGACACTCTCTTGGTTGGAAGAAACATATGAGAAAAGGTATAATATGTATCAGTTTAGAAAGAAATCTTTTATTCTGAAGGACTTTCTGGCATTGCTTGAGTGGTAGACTAGTGAATGTTTTCTATAATTGTTTTCAGTTTTAGCCCCTGAACCATTAATGGCAAGATTGGTCACAGGAATAAATTCTTTAAGCACCTGTTGCACCTCTCATGCAGTCTGATCAATGTAACTTCTAGATAGCTGGCAAACCAACAGAGCTGTGAAAAATAGAGACATGGCTAGTCTTTGTCTGCCAGTTCAACCAGCACATTTACCTTAAGGAGCATTTTATGTATAGCCCAGCACCAAGAAAAAAATCTGGAATAGTATATATCTCACAGAAGGTCTGCAAGCTCCCACACTGTCTGCTCTGCTGAAGGGGAAATCTGATTCTCAGGAATCATTGCTTTAAATCAAACAAGAAATATAGTGAGTTCCAGTGTTAAAGAGAAAAATGACAGTCCTACCTGCATACTGTTCAGTCTTTATTGTATGAAGAACTTGAATTCAACAATTAATTGTATTTAATCAGTGTGAAACATAGACAGTAAGACCTATACTTTATAGCTGTAATATGCTGTTCAGTTATTAAGAGGAAGTTAAACTAAGTGCAGTCCATCCTTTGTTAACAACAACAAATCAGTTGAGGATGGTCACGGGGTGTAGGCAGCACCTTCTCCCCAGCATTGCTGCAGAGATGGCAGCTATAAGATGCCTGAGTCCCAGGGAAGGTGGCTTGTGTCCATCCACCCACACCAGGGCAGCATCTGGATGGATCTCACCAGGGTGCATGGACAGCCATGAGGTGTTTCTGCTTTTCCAGTGGAGAGGTCACTTGATGATGGTTAGCAGCTGCTCTGGCAGCATGCGCTCTTACCTCCTACAGTTTGGAGTATCTCTCAGAACCAGGCACTACACCTGTCTTCTCTCCAACATGAAAACATTGTGCAGACTATTTAAAGAGAAAAGTGAGCATGAAGCACCACTGTGGAGACACAACTAATTCAAGCTAAAGAGGTGGAGTGCTATTAGAAAAATTCTGGCGCATCTTGGGTAAGGCAGATCCTAATAGGATCATTCTTCTTTTTTTTCAATTTTAAGGAGTGAATAGAGCTGTCACTTCCTGGAAACCAGAAATCCCTCCAGACACTTTCAATTCCAACTCATCTTTATCTCATTAAATAACTAAGACGATCCAACCATCCATATCAGCATGAGAAGTGCTCAATACGTGCAAAGTAACTTCTTGTACTTGCAGTTTTGAAACTACTTGTTTTGAACTTAATGGTATCTTTCTTTGCAACAGTCTGCAAAGGATGTGAACTCTGATATCCCCTGCCGCACAGGTGTGTCGGCAATTCTAGAGGTTATTTGAAAAAAATAAATGTTTTCTGGAAAAAAAAAAAAAGTGAAACAGTTAATGTACATGTTCTGCTTTCAGAACTACTGAAAAAACTACACAACTATGAGGGCTTTCAGTCTGGGCTGTGCTACCCAGGTGCTGCCAGGCTACTGTGTAGTGGAGATGCTCACTGTGATGGATACACTCACTTCTATCTCTTCTGTAGAAAAAACAGATTTTTCAGCCAGGTACATAGGGTGTGCTCTGCCTGTAAGACAGGAAAGTGAGCCAATGGCACGCAGAGGAGCCCAGTTCTGCAGTAAAAACGATGTTGCACTGCCACCCAAGTCTTTCTGTGAAAACAGGGCTCCAAAGCTTCCACCTCAACCCAGAGGAATGCTGAAGAGCATTAAGTGCACTGAGCATAATAATATTCACATGACGCAGACCTATCCAGGTCCTTAAATGCCTTGCAAGTTTGCCATGAGAGGGTTTTCAGAGGTCTTCATAGACTTAAGATATGGCTTCAGTGAAAATGCAGCGAATGAAGTGCAGGAGGACAAAGTCCAGCTTAGTCCTCAGGCAGCCAAAAGGCAGAGCTTGGGCACAGCACTGCGCGAATTCAGCTGTGCAGTGTCTGAGCTGAGCTGGGACGCTTATGGTGCAATGGTGTTGGATTTGCTAGCCTGAATCCACAGAAGCTGTGAGCCTCATGCTCTGCTTCAGGTGGGACATGTGCTTTGGCTGGGCTGTGCTGCTGTTATGCCCCAGACAGAGGCTTGCTGCCGATCAGAGTTACTGTCGAGTCAAGGATGCTTTTAGCTTGAGCTGCCCACTGCCAAGAATGAAAATGCACCAGATATCTTCACTCTAATTAACTTGTTCTGTGTCACATTCTTTCTCCATCCCAAAGGTTATTTTGACATCTTGCTGATTTGTTGCATTTGCTTTCTCTTACTCATCACGTCTGCTCTTCTTAGCACAGGGAGAGCCCATTGCTTTGCTTCATTAAAACATTTACTGTAAGTCTGAGATCACTTTTCCAAGTTGCATTAGAAGGAAGGCGCTGGCTGTATCCTTTGTCTCCCAGTATTCATTCTCTGCTTTTATCTAAGGACAACTTTAAGTGATCTAGTCATGTATAGACTGATTGATAGCCCTACAGCCTCTTGCTAATGATTTATGCACTCTTTACCAGCATGGTCAGAACACTTCTGCTACAGAACATTTTTTATGTAGCCAGCCATTCATTACTTTCTATGCCTCATTTTAAAGACTTCTATTCTTTTTTCAGGTAGCAAGGTTGGCCAAGATAACAATGCATTATAATGACTGATTAGGTAGGATAAATCCTAAGAAATAATCTCTGCAGGTATTTTATCATCATAATTTTCAGGTTTTTGGGACCTTGCCTCTTTAAGAACTGAGACCAAATTGCACAATGTTGTGTTTTAACTCTGCATCTGTATAGTCTTCGTTCCCATTCTCTGCGCTCCCAAGCCACAACTGTAATGAATAGATCTGATTTACAGACGGATAATGAGCAAGTAGAGGTCTTCCTCCTGCTGCTGTCTGCTGATCACTGACAATTCCACTTCAGCCTTCCATTCAGAACAGAGTGGGCTGCAGAAAAGAAGAGTTTCCTTGAAAAATAGTCAGGGAAACATCTGTAGTAGAAATGAAGAGATGCCAGTAAATAAAGAAGCTTCAAAAAGGAAGCTATCCTTTTTTATCAGAGAAAAAAATTGAGAACATTTGCATCTCTTTGCAGTTAAGGTAAATTAAAGAAAATGCTTTTATAAAAATGTATCCAGCCTTATTTCTTCAGCTTTCCTCTTTCTGATTAAGGAAAGAATGTCCTTTCTTAGTCTCCAGAAGGTTCAACTCTCATCCCATCATGATTAAATTCAGTCCCTGTAAGAAACAATTATATATCATATGTGATAGACTATTCCAGTTTTATCAGTCTGTTTAAATAATTTTGGAGTTTCTCCAGGATCGCGCTTTTCACCCCAGAGGAGATGGACAGGGGTAACCAAGAGGAATCAATGTCACAGAGCACAGGTAGCAAAGAACTTTCTGCTCCTTTTTGGTTGCAATATGTGAGGCTGCCAGGAGGGGAAATCTAATCACACAGTTACACTCCCTGCCTACGGAGGAGCTGTAGAGCAAATAAGAGTCTTTCTGAATTGGCAGGCATTTTTCTCTGATGCTGTTATGTCTGCTCCTGTTTTTTTCAGGACAAGAGTCCTCATTTCTGCACAGGGAGAGCAATCAAAAGCCCCTAGATTTGTAGAAGGTATGTACTAAAGCACATAAGGAAAGGTTTTAAGATCCCTGTTATAAACTAATGTGTATTGATTCTTATTAATGTAAAATTGCATGTGATGTTGTGTTTCCATTCTTTGTTACTGTGTCTTCCTACGGAGATAAATTTGAATTCAAATGCAAAGAAAATTCTTCTGGGAATTTCAGTTTGGTCTCCAGTAATCCAGTGTCTGGGGAACATGTTGCTCTGTCCCTTATTTTAAATTGAACTGTTTTTTCTTAACAAACACAGAAGGTATTATTTCTTTCTACAAGGCAATACCAATGTCAGCATGGATGTTTATATATTGGAGATGACCTGTTTTTTAAAGTGGAAACAATTAGAGCAGAAACTGAGGTTTCCTCATAGGATTTTATGATTCAGAACAATTCACGCCATATAAACAAAATTGCTTCCAGTGTGAGAGGACATGTATCAGTTTTGTGGAATGATGATCCCAAAATGGCAAATAGAAATAAAGATTTACAGTAAAAATTAATTTTAGTTTTATTTTTCATGTCACTAATGAGAAAATGCATAATATATAAATATCAAATATAATAAAATCAAAGAGAATAATATAGCTTTTAGTAGCTGCATTGTCCCAGAACAATAAAACTTACATAAAAGAAAGAATCCAGCGGTGTTTGTGGAAGAGTATTTGTTCTATGCAAATTACATTGGATATACAGAGCTATAGCACTGCTCACTGCATCAATCCTATTTCCTAACACACTGAAGTCACTCAGCAATATGTGTGTGAACGAGTGTTCAGGCATGCCGGATCTCTGGCAGACAGTCAAGGCATTGAGTCTGACATGGAATTTCTCTGTGACTGCACCCACTGGCAAGCTACATCTAGCTAGGCTCCTTCTCATCGTCTTCTCCTGTAGGGTCATGCGAGGCCAGAAGAAGCTGGCTTACAACAGGCTTCTGCCTTACTTGAGTGCAATGGGAAATCGAGTGGAGAGGCGCTCTGATGCTTTGCGTGCATAGGAGAAACGAGCTATCCTTCCCCTGTGACCTTGTGGCTTTGGGATTGTGTCTTGTTTACATCCTTTCTTCAGCTTCCTCTCACCACTTGATTATCACTCCTGGCAGTAAGCATCTGTTTTTTAGCTCTTTATCTCTTTCTATCTCAGGAAGATAGCAGAGCAGGAATGGCCAATACCTGCCCTGTTCCTTATGGTGTGATCTTATCCCTTCATATATGTGCAGTGTTCCTTCAGGCTCACCTGGTCCATCTGTTGGACAGATTGCCTCTCGCTGTTGACATGAGATTCACTGTCTACACAGAGTCAGGTCAGAAGTGAATAATGTGATAATTCTGGCATGCAATTTGTTCTGAGTGAGCTTTGTATCAAGTCCATGTTTTGTGCTAGAACTTCAGCAGATCTCAGAGATATCGAGTCTTGCTGGAAAGTCTCCAAGGACCTAAACATCTCTCATAGCATGAAAACAAGTTCTATTAGCTAATTCTTATACTGGGCTATTACTAATTCTTATTCCATTTTGATTTTTTATGCTTGAACAGGCACTTACTACATCTTGTTTTGCATGTAACTGATAAATTAAGAATACTTGGCTACTTTCTTTCTTATAGACCATGGTCAGCGTATTTTTGACAAGCCATCCCACTTGATCTCCATTAGTATCTTGTAAGGTAGGTTTTCCAGTAACTGCAAGATTGTTGTGATTTTTTTTATGAATCTTCTGGGGACAGTAAACACCAGAACTACATACAGATTGGTAATTTCAAAGTGGTAAAGCACAGAAAGAACTTCTGATATTCTGTATTTCCTTCTATGACTCTGTTCCTGTTAACTTTATTACCATAAGCCTTTCTGAGTCATGTTTTTCCTAATGTAATTCCTAAACCATAGGAGTGTCTTGCTTATCCTGTTGATACTTAGTTATGTAAGTGGAGAATAGTCTTCTGGAAATTATGTGCTGCAAAGCTTTGAACAAGTTACCTTCTGTTTCTGTTACTCTGGTAGCCTGTGTAGGAATGGAGGGGGATGAGGTGCTGGGGTAAGAGAGGGAGAGGGTATTGGTGAGAATTACTTTGACAGAGTTAAGTGCTAAAGACATCTTTACAAGGACAGATCCCTGGAGGATGTCAGCAGGCTGGAGTATAATGTATAATCACTTGGGTTTTCAAGATGATCCTCCCAAGCACACTTACTAAATAGTATTTATACCACTAAAGAAGTCTGTTGTCTGTGAAATGGAAAACATAAGGGCCATCATCTTTTAAAACAGTTTCTTAAAAGAAATTTGAAAAAAATATTGGGTTTGTATGTCAATTTTTTTCTGTTCTTGTGACCTTTGTTGTTGTTGTTTCTTTTTAATTAGATGAGCTGACTCCTGCTGATTGACTTTGGTTGTGAGATATTTATGCAACATTTTCTTGAAAGTTCTCCCCAGCAGGTCAGTAGAACTGACAGGATAGTCTGCAGCAAAAATAATTCCTTTTCAGTTTTTTATATTTTTCTGAAAACACAGGCCTTCATGCCCCATGCATCCAACTATTCTGAATGAAATATCAAGTGAAGAATTTACAATATTTTATTTTGGGGGGGAACCTGACTTTCAAACTAATGACAAAACATATTTTTTTTAAAAAAAGTTTGTTTTGAGTATGCTCCATTGAATTGGGTCACTGCCTTTCATAAAGGAAAAGTGTTTCTGAACGTGCTCTCGCATTCCTGAGTTACCAAAGCAGCATACCTGGGCAGGCTGGGTGAGCAATGAGTGCTGGATGGGCCATATAATATCAGTAAATATCTAAGCTAAACTACAGCAAAAGTGCAGCATCTCCAGCTCCAGTGCAGATGTTTTTCATACAGGAAGTCTCTAATCCAGACTTTCCCTCCTCTCCTCTTGCTGGCCTCACATGGCCTCATCGTGCTTTTTGCTCATTCTGAAACAATTATATATGTTTGAATGGCAGCCAGATCGTTTACAGCCTGTGTTTTTCAAAAATTAGCCAGTTGTTCCAAAGATTACATGTAGCAGAGCATTCAAACCGAGCAGGCTGCAGGTAGAAAATCATTTTTTGTTGTTGTCAGTGAGTATGACAACCCACTATGCAAATCCTGTTTCTTCCTCAAGATGTTTCCCATACATCCCACACTCGGGCACTAACCATATATATGGACATGCCTTTATTTGTATTAGAAAATTATCATCACTTTTAGAAGATACTGACGACTGCACAAAGGAGATATTTGGCAAAGCATTTTTCTGAAGGGTTTCTACTTTTGAACAGAAATCGAGGCAAACCGTGACAGACGCTGTGCTGCGCTTTGCTTGTGTTACACTTTGCAAAGCCCAGTTCAGCAAACTGGTTTTCCTGCGGTAAGAAGTTACATTCTTGTCACAAGTGGCAGGATGTCAGAATGACACAAATTGCTGAAAGAGTTGAATAGCAGACCTGAAGTAACATGTTGCAAAGGACATATGTACTCCTTGTGTTTCTAGAATTAAGAGGCACTTTTGTATTTTTTTTTCCCAGTGCCAAAACACACAGGAAAGCATGCGTAATTTACTGGAATTCAGTGGGATGAGGGAACCTTCTGAAGTATTTTATTTAGATTTTGTTCTGTTTAGAATCCACTATCAATCATGGGTTGGTTTTTATTTTGCAATTTTCTAATGTGTTCGTTGTGTGTCTTATCTACAAAATGCTTCATGCAAATTAGCGAGTTATTAAACAGCCCAAGCACCCCACATTTATTTCCTCCTTTCCACATCACACAAAGACAGAACTGCCCTATCAGATGTTTAATTGCTTCCACAGAGATTCCAGGACACCATTAAGAGAAGAAGGACATGAAATATGGGTCATAAACCACACTGAGTAAATCTGTAATCCATGGGCCCCTTGAAATGCTGTTGTCTATATTAGTAAATCCAAGCGTGCCTGGGAACATTTCCCTGTTGAGTGAGAGCCTCTGTGCTAGTAAACAGAAGTTTACCTGGCACAAATTTGACCTTCTCCAAACAATACTGTACCCAAGCAATTCCTGGGCACATTGTGGTGCTTTGGCAGTTAAATTGTTGTAGTGGCCATTCCCCTGGCATGTAGTGGCAGACTGCTGGAAACTCTTGTTTTGGAGGCTAACAGCAGTTGTCTAGCATAGATGTAGGCCATCCCAGGCCACTTAGCCTCAGGGCCTAGACACACTCCCATGCATAATCAGTTGACTAGAGCAGATGTAGCCAGAGGACTACTACAAGAAGCAGCAGAAAATGATATTTCCTGGGAGCCTGTGCTGTCATGAAAGGATATTTTGGAAAAAACAAAAACAAAAACAAACAAACAAACAAACAAACAAAAAACAACAACAACAAAAAACCCTCTCAGATAAAGAATATCTGTTCCTTTGTGAGTTTAAAAGCCTGAGGTATCATACTGAACTAAAGAACTGATATATCTTTAAGTTTGTTAGAACTGATCCTTCGAGAGCAGCTTTTCAATTGAAATGGTCCCATCTCGGCCTCCATCCCAGTCGTTTCAGTTTCCCACAGACCTGCTGAGCTCAGTGTTGTTGTTGCAGATGAGTAATGGGGAAAACTACGATTATCCTGAAGTTTCAAGGCAAGATATGTTTGAAAAAAGAACTCATCACTCTGGCTACATAGTGGATCTCAAAGGAGTGGTTTACAGAGTATGGCAAAGAATGAAAATCATGTTCTGGTAAGGTTCCTAGCAGGATTTTGGGGGTTGATGAAGGTGTTAGAAATCCTCAGGAAGAAGGAAAATGTTGACTGATAGATTGGTGGTTATGGCTTTAGGACATCTTCTACTCCTATTAAAAAAAAATAATTCTATCATTTCATATAGCAAGGGGAAATGGAGGTAGAAGCTGATGAGTTAGGCTATATATTTAATCATTTGAAATGTTTGTTATATACAACATTCCTAACTAAAAGCCAGAGTAGTAACATGGAATGATTTGTGCATCAGAGATCAGAGTTTGATGCAGTTAGCGGAGGCATTTTTGACAGAGTGCAAAAGCCAAAACATGGCTTTTTCGGTGGGTTGCTCATGCCAGGCTTCCTCCTAGGAAAGACAGAGAAAAAAGTTTTTAATCAGTAGCTAAGAAAATAAAAATAAAATAAAATAAATCTCTGGTCAGCACTGCACATCAAAATCTGTACATCTTTAATACTTCCAGGAATGTGGGCTATGAAGACAGGAACTCCAATGAGCTCAGACATCTTGCTCTTTCCCAGCATTAACTAAAGAGTGAAAATTCCCCGGTGCTGCTGATGGGCTTCCAGACCAGTGGGCATCCACACACCTTTCCCTCCCATTGCTTCACTTGTAGCTGGCAGGAGGCAGAAACTCTGGGACCAAAAGCAGTATTAACAGCATAAAAGTCTCTTTGGGTCGTCTTGGCAGAGTTGTGTTCAAACCTTCTTTTTGACTTAGGACAGCTATCTTCTAACTTGCCATGTCCTATTTTCAGGATACAGCAGGATCACTGATTTCTGCCTTGCACTGGTTTCTCTCTTCTCCTCATGTCTTAATGTCTTTTCTTACTCCTGTTAGTTGTAACTTTTTCTTTTCCCAGAAGAATGACTTCCTCACTTCCTGATTGCTCTTCGATAATCCTCCTGCATCCTCGTCCTAGCTGGGCCAGTCTTGTCTGCTCACCCTCACAGAGCTCTTTACCCAGATTTCTTTTCTTTTCTTTTCTTTTCTTTTTTTTCAGAAGAAAATACAACCTTCTAGGAACAAAAAAAAGGAAAGAAATTCCAAGGAATTTGTTCTAATATTTTGTAAATCATTTCTTCTACTGTCTTCCATGTTTCATCTCTCCCACCCCCAACAAACATACACTTGCTCTTTGTTGTTTATTTAGTTTGTAAGTACTTTTTTATAATCTTTCTTTTTAAAAAATTCTCTGTATACAAAACCTCTTTTGAGGTCTTCACTAATGCAATGGTAATTGATAACATGGAATAAGTCAGAAGGAATAAGTCAGAAGTGAGTCCAAGCATTTTGTAAAGGAGCAATGTTACAGATGTGTCCTTGGGCATGTAATAGGACCTGGCATTCATGGTACATAGCTGGCTCCAATGCAATAGAGAGATGATCTTTCCTTTGTCTAAGGGATATGTCTCAACTGTTATTGTGAACTGACTATTGCATGAGAGAAACCATTGCTTGGAGTTTGGCTTAATAGGCAACCTGTAGGTATTGTCCTATCCCAATAAGTTTTGTTTTCAGTAGAAAGGAGAAACTGAGGTAACTGAGCTTTATGATGGCAGTATTCCAAATGGGATTCATTTATTAACAGCAACTCACTTGTGTATTGCCTAATGCAAGTTAAAATGTGACCTTCTTGAGTGGAAACCACAAACTGAAAAGCAGCCCTGTCTGAGTGAATATTGTTGGACCTTATAAAGTCCAGAGACACCAAGCACCCGGCACCTGATATTTATCTGAGGGTTTGGCTTTGGGTACTGATCTTGGCAATATTCAGGACATTGTTGAGAGAGTTCAAACAGTTGTGACACCTATCATAATTTGGATGACTACTGGCTTTTTGTGTGGGCAGTAGCCGGTAGGATATGTACTTTTAGCAGTAATAATTATATTTTGTGGTTCTTCTGTTTAATGAATCACTTAAACATTCTTACCCCCAATTTTTACATTGTATAGAGAATGAGTAAGCTGTATTTATATTAAAAAATAAAAATACAGCCATATGTCTCTCAGCTTGTCTGACACTAGCCAAAAATGCCAGTGAGAAATCACCTGGAGTTGGAAAGCTTCCATCAAGTTACCAAGCAAGAGGAATTGCCAAGTAGTTACCTGTCTGACTCTGACCAGCTGGTGTGGTTCACTGTTTGTAAGCCTGCACTGCCAAAGGGTTAAAGGCAAATCCTTTACATTTCCTAGTGCTGGTTTAACCAGGAGAAGTAATGAGGCTATTGTCAGCTGACTGATGGTGAAGTTTCTACAAGTTGAGATGCACAGACAGCGCATTACTGTGACTGGACAGCCTCTGTCATTCAGTCAGAGGTGGCACCTTGCTGGGATAAGGGAAACTGGTAAGGTAAATGCAAACCCTCTGCTTAGGTTGTTTATCATTTTGAGTCTGAAAGGCAGATTCTTCAGAACAAGTAATCCTTTTGGTTTGAGTCAATTTATTCGGCTGCATTAACAAATTGCCAAGAATGAAGATGTTGAACATGCATCTTTCAATGAATGCAGGTGAGATTTTGCTGAGGTTTTGGATTCAGGTGACAGGAGATGATAAACCAAGACTATTGTTGAAATAATTCAGAAATAGACAATTATAGGTCTGGTTCTAGCTCAGGTCCTGTAGAAGACTAGTACAAGAAAGCTCCATTTTAGGACTAGTGATTGTAGTGATTGCTTTATAAAATATGTTTATTCTGCCTGCAGTGGCAGCAGTTGCTGGCCTGTGATTAAGGTTAAGGCTAATATTAGCGTTAGGGTTAAGTTTAATGCGGGCAAGAGCCAATAAACAGCTCCATATGAAGCTGCTTGCCTAGTTTTAGTGTTTAGCTGCTTGCCTAGTCCAGTGTTGGACTTAAAACTAGGTCCATTGCCTGAGAGGATGCTCAGTTAGGTTCAAATTTGTGTTTTAGCTGGCAGTGTTTAAGGAGATTGAACTACATACAACTGAAATATGTTTCACCCTCACAGAAAAAGATGTAGTGCCAACAGAAACACCCTAATTAGGTTCTTTTAGTTGCCAAGAATTTCAGATTAGAGGAAAATCAGTTTATTGCTGGGTTGAAATTAGGGTTCAGGCTTGTTGAGAGCTGTAGAACCTTTACTCCACAGGCAGAAAAGCTTTCCACGTGGATAAATCAGGCTAGGACCTCTTGACCAGGTCCAATCTCTCCAGCTCATGTTTAACATGACAGTTAAAGACTCAGGACAGCAAGGACCTGACTAGCATTGCAAAAGACTCGGAGAGCCACTGCAGCTGGGTATGAGCCAGTGCTGGAGCTGGGTCTCATAGATAGGGTAATTGATTTATGGATAAATACAGGATAACAACCAGGGTTTAGGATTTCGCTTGATGAGGAAACCAGGAATTAAGTTTTGAATTATCAGCATTGTGTTGTAGCTAACGAGTTTTAAAGCAATAACGGATATACGTCAACACACAGTAAGGGCTGATGATAATGGGGTTAGGCATGGGTGAAAAAATGTTCCTACTGGAGGCTTAGTCATAGCTTCTTGGATTTTCTCTTTGGTCATCTCTGGCTGTCCAGAGATCTTAAGCTCAAGTGAAGACTAGAGTTAGTGCTGGCATGTAGCCTGGAAGGGCTTATGAATCAGTGTAACGTAAGAGCCAGCCAGCAGGAGGAAGTATCTGTGATTCACACTGGTCTTGGATATCTAGGGGCTCTGTAGCAGGGGCTCAGCCACAGTAAAAGGGATGATAGGGACCAATGTTAGCCAATGGGCCAATGCTGGCAGAAGTCCTAGTGAAAACAGGGATCTAGGACAGGTGCTGAGGGAGCCAAGCATATTTGTGTCAGTCCAGGCTAGCAAAATTTGCCATTTTATGCACATAGACAACTTCTATAATTTCTGTGAATCTAGAAGAAAGCACCTAGCTTTTTGCCTAGAAATATTGATGGGTTTGGATATGGGATTCTTTCCCTTGCAAAGCAGCAATTTCAGTTTCTAATCTAAACAAAACCAGTCTTCACAGGTCAGTTTCAGAATTATGTGAAAAAAATCTGCAGCTTAAAATAATTATTTATAATTTTTAGTATTACAGTTTTCAGAGTTTAATCGTGTTATAAGAGTAGATGCTATCTATTAAAATAATGCGTTAGCAGCAGGTTTACACTGTGTAGTGTTAACCTGGGACAAAAGCTATATCCTCTGTGTTGGCACTGCCTCTCTGGATGTGTTAGAGTTACTGTGCCGGATGGGTAGTGGAGCAATCTCTTGCTTCCACATGAGAAGAATTGCTGGCTCAGGAAGCAATTTTGAGAAAGAAGCTTGAATGTATAACCTCTTTCTATTACTGGAATAGAGAGAGAGAAAAAAAAAATAACAAAAAGCTGCAGCAGAAGAGTTCTCACCATAAGCCTTCTCACAATAAACAGACATATTTTGTTTAATGAGTTAAATTTGCACCAATAAACAGACCATGAGTTCCCACAAGAACATGCCCAGGGCAGTCATCCATGGTCTAAAAATTATCCTAAAAGCGATCTGAAAAATGCCCAGAGTTATCACAAACAACAGACCTGCAGCAGTGATCTCTGCACTCTTTGCACTTGTCCTGCAGTCTAAATTCCTTTTTGGGGGAAAAAAAAAAAAAAAACATGGTATGCCCAGATTGTCATTATCAAAACAGACCCCGAGACATCCAGGCATCCTGGAGTGGAGAAACCCAGATACTGTGCGTTCCTCGTCAGTACAGGAGCTCTCAGGAGAGAGGAGTCATGAAGATGATTCTTTGATGCCAGCTCTTTCTTGAAGTGTTGACAATAGGCTGCACTGGAACTAGGTATGGATCAAGTCTTTCAAATCCATTACTGAAAATAGATGCAGTTTGCTATCTGCTTCAAAATCTGCCTTACTATTCAGAATATTTTCTGCTTGTCTTTTCTGAAATGGATGGGATGAATCTAGACCAAAAAAAGCTCTGCTTTTCCAGTTGATAGAAAACCCAGCATATGCTTGCTGTAAATTTATGATTCAGTAACCAGCACATGAACTATATTTCTCAATAAAAACCCCTCCAGAAAAGACTCTAGATGATTCAGCATAAGCCTGGGAAGAAGGAGGCTTTCTTGTAGATATTAAATCTAAATTTCTAAAGTGACTTCACATACAAAGCCCACAATTCCTTTGAAGCATATGATTAGAAGTGTAAGTTCAGCATTTCTGCTGAATGAGATCTGAGGGATCAGGGCTGTATAGTTTGGGGTTCATAAATACTGCCAAGCATCTCACCATTCCCTTACTGTAGCCATTTTATTTAAACCACACATCTCACAGTAAAATATGACTTATTGCACACTTATTTTCAATAGCAGCAAAAGATTCCCTGCTAAGACACCCAGTTTAAAAGAACTCATGAATGTCTTTGAGTAAGGGGTAGCATAATTTGGGGACTCTTTCTCACTCATGTTAAACATCTTCCAGATAGTTCCAGCACTGGGGCTGGGGTAGACCTTTATGTTTTTCCAAGAAGGACAAACCTAATATTAACTAGGCAATAATAATTTGTGAAACAGAGTAGAGAATCCAAAGTATTCCAGTTTGCCTCAGTTTTTTGGGTAAGGTCTGTCTGCCTATAAAAAAATGAAATTTACTTCAGCTCCTGTAAATGCTTACATATTTCATGTTTCCTAACTATTTCCAATGTGGTATTTCTGATTGTGTTCACCCTTGTATGTCCTCAAAATGTTCATGGAACATTGACTAATTCTGGCTTTTTATTTCAGAAAAAAATAATCACTCCCTAAGGCTCACTTCTAATATGAGGTTTCTAACTCTAAGGGTGTCCAGAAGACTCGTAAGTATCTGTAGCCTCAGAGATTAGAAGAACTTGAAGGATGGGGAAAAAAATATTTCAATGTATTTCATATAGTTTCATTCTGTTTCATCTGGGGTGAAATCTGTTGTCCTTTTGATGACACTATAGTAAAAATGAAAGTTGTAAGAGTGAAATGCAGAAATAAATGACAAGATTTTTAGACACATTCACGAATAATGCTCCTGTTGACACCGTTTGAATTATTCACATGGATAACTTTTCAGCCATTAAGTATCAGTGTGGTTGATAAGTAAGTGCAATGTTGCAAAAATTCATGCATGTGATCATTACAAAATAGGTCCTATGACAGGCTCATTCCCTCCAAATCAAACTGCTTAGAATTTTCTGTATTTCATTCTGATGCAAAGCCTATTTCAGATTATACTAAAATATTTTCATCTTCCTTAAGACCTGACTTTTTTTTTCCCTTACCTTACTCCCAACCATGTATGAAGAGCTCCTCCTTTTCTGAGAAATTTTGGGGCATTTGCCGTGCCTTTTTTTTTTTTTCTTTTAATTATGTGTTAAGATGATGGCATGGCTAATAGTAATGACTTCAATTTTTCCCGTAGCTGCAAACAAAGATGGTATTTTCTGTAAAGTTTGAGGGAATTAGTCAAATCCCAGTAAATTTCAGTGGATGTTGGACACCCAACTGGCTCAGCTGATTTGAAAATCCTACAAGGCTAATGATTTTCTTTGTTTCTATTAAGTAAATTTAGTTGTCTTTCTAAGTGAAATGTTTGGAAATGAACTGAAACACCTATTTTGAATGGATCTAAATAATACAAAAATATGGCAGCACATATTCTCTTTTTCATAGCTCCTCCCTTTGTAAACTAAGGACCCAAAGAGTCAGCAACTGAAGTCAATGGAAAGTGAAGCTGCTGAGCAACTCTGTAAACAAACCTTCCACAGCTCAGTGAGGTATTCTGAGAAATATATCCAAAATTGTGGGTTTTATTTGTTTGTATAGTGTCTAGATTCTTGATCACTGATACAGACTGTAAATGCAACTGCAGTACAACTTAGAAGGAAAGGATATACATTAGCCAGGGGGTTCTTACAGTTTCTCAAACCTCAACAGGTATACAGCAGAAGTAATTGTGAAGGGGGAGCTTTAAAGGCAAAGGCACTGACAGCTATGGATGCTCATTACTTCCAAAGGAAAACTATAGCAGAACATGACTCAATGTTCATAGTAATTTTCACTATTTTATTTCCACAATACCTACTGTATGCCATAGGATATATTCATGTCAGTTTGTGTATTCTATTATTTTTCAAAAGTGTTAAATTATTTCTGTAGTTTCAATGCAGAGCATTTCCATGGGACAACTAATTAGAAAGTTTTGCAAATTAAGTACTGAATCAGTAGTTTTCTGCTTAATTGAAACATAAAAATTATGTTATGGAAAGTGGCTTTTTAATTTTCACTGTTTTTGACAATGTATGTAACGCTTTCTGTGTGCTCCATCCGTCCTCACCAAGTAGTCATATAATGTTCCACTCAGCAAGCAGTGAATTTAAAGCCCTGACTTTAAAGTGTGGCTTCAGTCATCTGTTATAGTTACTATTTTTTTTAACAATATATGGGTTGCTTGATTGCTTTAATAACATAACAGTGGTTTCAAAATACTTCAGAATCTTAGCACTTATTGTCATAATTACAAATCTGTTTCCTCAGTAATTATCAGATGGTGCATCTTCGAATGGGCATGACCAAAGTATCTGTGGTGGGGGGAAACTGTTATTAATCTCCTTGCACCTATTCTTGGCTGATCTGCTTATACTCACATTCTCCAAAGGCTGAGGAGACACAAAGCAAAACCCATGAAAGCTGTCAATTCTGTGCAGTGCTGGGGACTTCAAAATCTGAAGAACAGGGAAAAATGTTCTGATAGTAAATGGATAATATATGTCCTTCCTCACTTCACAATTCCTGATTCTGTGAGGTGCCAGACTTCTCTGAGAGGACAATTTTAGGGCCAAGATGAGAGGCAGTGTGGGTGGGAGAGCTAAGGACGCCAACTTCTCCCACTCTATCTTGGCTTCTGTGGCAAGCTAGTCAGCTGCAGATCCAACTCATGCACATCAGAAAAAGGAAAGTACATTTATTTAGGCCCAGGTCCATGACTTAACATGTTATGTTGTTTTCTGTGTATTCAGGGAAACCTGATGATTTAACTTTGACTTAATGGCCCTACTGGTGTGACCTCTCAACACCTGTTATGACTCAGCTAACTTAGGATACCAAAATGATTACAATTATTCAAGCATTTTATGTCCTAGTTGACTGTTTAAGTTGCTAGGGGTGTACAGTGCAACTTTGATATAGCAAAACCTTTACTATTAAATAAAACAGTAAGGAATTAGAAGTAGCAGTTATTACCTTTGAAAAATGTAGCTGTAATATTCAAGCTTATTCAGTTGTGTAAGTTATGGTGTATATAGGCACCCTTAAAAAGAAAATAGATTTTATTTAGGGTGTATGTAAATGGCAGGCAGACACAAGCCATCTTCAAACACTATGCCTGAAGCTATTTCATCCATACAAGATGCTTGCTTAGTGGTGGTGAGGGTGCAATGTGTCCCAAGCATAGCACCCAAAGTATCAGATGCAGGTTGCAGGAGGCACCAGTTGAATGGACTCCTAAGCCAGAGGTGGTTCTAACCCCCAAAGAGCACGAGGCTCTTTTTATCTGTCTGGTTGCACAGTGACACCACTTCAAAAAGAAATGCAAGATCTGGCAGAGCAGAGAGTGAGGTCAGCTAATGATGCATCCACAGCCCAGCAGCAATGGCTCTCACCATCGTGATGAGAGGCAGCCTTAGGCCAGCTTCAGCCTCAACGATTGCACCTGCTGGTTTGGCTACCAGTGAGACATGTGCAAGAGGTTGGGACTGAAGACTTTTCCTACTAGCAGACTCATTACAGGGCTTCTATCATGCCTTGCTTGGCCTCTTGCAACTCATCTATCTCTAAAAATAGAGATATAATGAACAAAAAGTTAAGGTGTCGTTAAACCTGCTTACCTGCTTACATAACTTGCCCATTAGAAATAATTTTTTCTGCTATTGAATTTTGCCTATCTGTTACAGTTTTTACATCTCACTATTTCTTCCAAAGAGCTGCTTCTCATAAATTGTGCAATGAGAGTATGACTCACAATAAGGATATGAGATCCCCTCCAAAGAAATAATTTGAGGCTTCAACTAGATCACTCCTGTTTGAGGATATATAGAACATTATTTTTAACAAGCACCAGCAAAAATAGCCGTGCTGCACAATGTCTAGGGAAATAAAGAAAATCTGGCAAACACATTTTGTGCTGGTAAAGTCACAGAACTCACCGAGAAGGAAGCTACACTAGGAAAACCACTACAAAACAAATGTAACAGCAGAGAAAGTGAAGAAGTCAGCTTATGGAAACCAATAGGGTGTAATTCTTCAATTCTCTTCTGCAGATCTCAGAATAAAAGGGGTCTTGTTGACCCCTCTGTGGGAAGGTAATAAAAGCACAGAGGAGGGAGAAAACGAAGTATTCTACCTACAGCTGTCAGAAAGAAACATACTAATTCATTCGGCATTTCTTTAGTCTTGCAGAGCTGGAGCTAAAAAAAAAAAAAAGAGAGAGAGAGAGAGAGAAAGAGTGAAAAGGACAATTTTACAGTTCAGTTCCAAAATGCACGCTAAGGCTTTACAAGAAGGCTGTATAAGTAAGTGCCATCCACAGAGTAATCTGAGTATACTGAATTAAATAAGACCCTTGGTGTTCACGCATAGAAGTTTAGAAGTCCCATCAAAACCAGAAGTGTTAATTGCAGTGCACCAAAATCAGAGGAAAGTGATGTATACCTATCTCAAAGCAAAACATAAGTCAAAGTACTTAGGTACCATTTTATACATTTGTTTTCTCTTGCTCTTTTGTTTTCCGTGTCTGCAGAAGGATATTCTGTTCTGCCGCTAAACTTTGCTAGCTAATCACTAATCTTCAACAGCTTTCTTTAATAACAGATCTAGCACTGTATGTTCAACGGCTGATGCCGGAGCCTTGGCTCGGGAAGCCATGAGCATTGCTCAATGAATACTTCCAGTGTGGGTTTGACACTGTTTCTCCATGCTGACTCAACAACCTATCAAACAAAACATTGCATTATGTAGGCTCCGTGGGACATATGGGAGACAGAATAGAGAGCATAAAAGGGTAAGAACACTCCACTATTATTTTCTTATTATTTTGCAGTTACAGAACGTTTGGCAAATGATGGTACACACTGTTGCAAGGCAGATGCTATAAATTGGGTCAGTATGATAAATAGGGCTGCCAAGGAGCAGTTTAAGTATATTTTTACTGTTTCCAGCAAAAATAACAAGAAAGAAGTGAAGACATCCTGAAGTAATTATATCATTTGAAAAGAAAATATGGCCGTGATTTTTAAAACATACGTGCAAAAGAAAGAACAAATTGAACACATACCATATTTGAAAACCTAATGGAAAAGGATTAACTGATAAACACAAAACTAAAGCTTTTCAGTTAAGGGTTATCTTACCCTCACTTCACCCTGAAATCCAAATCAAATCCTGTGCAGGGTCATCAACAAACTGAAAGGTAGGAACTGGTGTCTCTAGTTTGGATACCATTTTTAATTTCTGCCAAAGGAATAAGGAGGTTTGTATTGGCAAGCATGTTAACAAATTAGGAATTAGTTAAAAGAGTAGAGCATTGAAGAGGAGTCAGTGAATCAGTTAAGCTATTAACATAGGCCATTTATTCAGTGTCTGAAATACAGTTTAAAATCATCATAGCCTGCCATGACAAAATCAAATCACACTTTAAAAAACTATAGTCTTTTTCTAAAACGATAAAGAATAAAAGACAAACAGTTTGCTTGACTGGGGCAATAGGTTATTGTTCACTGTGACTTCAATTCTGAACTGATTATTTTTGGACTTTAATTCTCAGATCCATCAGTAAAGGCTTTGGGAGTTGCCAAAATATGCAACCAAGAGGCAAAAGAGACAGAGTGAAAGGCCCGCATGTTCTTTGCCAGTAAGTATTTATCTTAAAATTTCCTAAATATCATCCATGTGGAGACAGATGAGTGCTCACTGATAGTTTATAATGCTTGAAACTAGCATTTCAGTGCTATCATGATGACTCAGTCAGGGTCATATTCCAGTTGTAGCCCACCTTTTGGAAAACAGGTACCAGGCAGCAATAATTTGCAAACCATCAGTTAATGATCCTCTTTCCACACCACTAATTCCAGACCATTGTATAATTGTAAGACTATAATACCGAAATTTTATGGATTTGATGGCATTTTGCATTCTCTCCTGAACAGAGAAAAATCACGGAGACGTCAGAGTGATTCCCTCTGAATTTACCTGTGTTTCATCTGAAGAGTAACTTCTTATATACAGTACCAAAAGCCTCAGTCTTCCCTTTAAGGTCTGTCCACACAGAGTGTTACATTGCTAACGCATCTATCGGGAAAAGCAAAAGTGAAGTGGAATATGTAAAATAGTAGTTTTCAAAGCTTAAAGCATGCAGAAGGGAGTAAGGGACAAATAGTCGATGTCAAAGGACAAAAGGATAAGAATGAGAAAGGGGACTCCATGTAAATCTCATGGGGAAACTTCCCTAATATGAGTGCCAGGAGACAGTGCCATGGGAAAATACAGTAAGAACCCACCTAATAATGGACTGGACTGCAGGACTGTGTCTATGACTAAATAAGCCCTAAATGACTAAGTCCTTTCCCTCTCTAATGGCTCCAATAAAACCTCTGCCCTAATATAATAGATATTTGTAGAGAAGACAAAAAACAAAAAGATGTTTCCTCTAGAAAGGATCCTAGGGCCTTGAGGGAAATGGAAATGAAATGATTTTTGTTTGGAAGTAATTAATATTGTCATGGGCTGTGGAGACAACCCCATAAATGAATTTAGTAATAGTAAATGCCTATCACCCATAAAATTAAGGGAGGTTAGTTAGTTGCATGACTTGGAAATACCTCTGAGACATCTCTTGAAAGACTCATGCATCTTTCAGAACATGATCCTTTGTTATTAGGCACAATGCTGCAAGTCATCAAGGAGACTTTACATCTTTTTTTTTTCTTTTCATGGAGCAGCTGATTTTTTTTTTTTCAGGATTTGCTAGCAGGTTTGCATTACAAATTTCCTCAGCTCACTTTCTAACATGTTAAATTTGTCATACTGCTTTCCTGAGGCCCATCTAGTGTGTTATTTCACAGTGAGTATAGTCACTGGGAGCTGGTTGAAGTGTTCAGCATTAAAATGAACATGGCTTGCTAGTGCCGTCTTCTCCAAGAAGAATGAATACTTCATATTGGACTCTCTTAACATTCCTGTTCGCTTTATGCAACTACTTGTGAGAGCTTTATGGCCAACTTTCTACAGCATGCAACTTTTTATGCTATTCCCTTTTTGGTGTGGAAAAAAAATATATACTATACTCAGTAATGCTGTATTACAGCAATCTTTCATATTTAACCATTTTCTGACACTGCTTATAGGCTTGATTTGTGCTTCAAACTTTCAGAGTCACAGGGTTTCTCTTGCACTCACACTGGAAACACATTCTGCTCAGGGTCTTTCCATGTATTTTGAGCCATGCAGTTCTTCAAAAGACAGCACTTCTCATAATACAGGCTTTTCTTTCTTGAACCTTGTTATGAACATCCCTTCTTCCACTGCATTGTATGAAGCAAATCTGAGCAGATGTAGCAAGAAAGAAAACATCAAGAATACTTAGAAGATAGGAAAAATCTGAGAGAAAGGTTTCACAGATTAGTAGAGCTCTCTGAAGTTGAAAGTTTGAACCATTAGTAAGAGCAGAAGGAAGCAGGAGTCTGTAAGCAAAAGATGTAGGTATTATTTCCATAGGTTTGGCTTCTATCTCTGTTTTTTTGTTTTTTTGTTTTTTTGTTTTTTTTTTTGCATATACAGAGTGCGATGAGAAATGTTTTTGCTCAGGACTTGCATCCTCATTATTTTATTTATTATATCCCAGCAGCATGATGTGGTGTGCCAAGATCTCAACTGGAGCTCTGGCCCAATCTCCAAAAATTAAGCAAGTAAATGGATGCAAGTCAAGCTAGGGCTTTTCAGAGGGCTCAAAAGTGAATTAAGTTGTCCTGTAGATACTGACTCAGCCCTTGTTGCCCTGCTTTCAGTAATCATTGAAATGAGATACAATGCAACACTACGGGCTTGGGCCCTGATCCCACACATCAATTCTTGTTTGTTTTTTTATTTGAGCCACTGATCTCCAAGGGGGCTTTTCTTGTGTACAATACTCTTCCAACTTCCCCCTGTTTCTCACTAATAACAGCCTTTTGGCTTGCTGGACCTAATAAAGCACAAAAAATGTCCTTGCATAAGTTTTGTTTTACATCCATGGTAAAGGTTGCCCAGGTGGTAAAATAAAAAAGTTATTTCTAGTAGCTCCACTGACAAAAAGAGCAAGCCACATGCCTGTCAGAACAAACATGCAAACATGTGAAGTTATACATAAACAAGTACTAAACTACCCTAGGCATATGATGAATGATGACTGGCAATTATTTTCTCCTTCTTATTTGATGTGGGTAAGAAAAACTGGAATGAAGTATGCGGCTACAATTGAGCACATTTTTTGAATTTCATCTGATTTAAATAACTAAATGCTTTTCTGTCATCTTGAAACTATCTTATGAAGCTATTCATAAATTCTCCCAATATGGGGATTTGAAATGACACTTTGTATTACCCATTAAAACAGCATGTCTTGAATTGACAGGATGGGCAGAAAGAGTGTTCCTCCTCTTTGCTATACCTTTACCTTCCTCTATGAAAGGGGTGGGAAAACTGGAAAGGCAACAAGGCAGCAAGAGCTATACAGTTGCTATAAAATGCTCTACCAAATGACGTGCTGTCCATGTGAAGAACACACTATTAGTCAAAAAGGCAGTTTTATTTTTCACAAAGGTAATAGAATGCTCTTCAGTGCACCATATCTATGTGTAGCATTTCTCACTGATGTTATTTTCTTTTACAGTGTGTCATAAAAGCAGTCCCAAACCAACAACTATCTACTGCAGTTTTATGTGGGATGTTCCCAGGCCCTTTGAACTTTGAACAAGATCTGTTCTTGGAAAGCAAATGCTACTACTCACACCAGCGTGTCCTCTACAGCAAGATAAAGACTGGCTCTTCAGGGCAAGGCGTACTTTGATTAGAAGTTATGGCTCCTGGGTTGCTCAGCATCTCCACAGAGCTTGAAAGAGGCTGCTCCATCAGAGGATACCAGCCTACAGGAAGCAGCTCATGACAAAAGTAAAAGGAGGTAACATGGAACAGGGGGAAATGTGTACAGCCACAGCACTTTTCTCTCTGCTGTGGCCAAAGCATTTTTATCTACAGTGCTGCCTGCAAAAGATAAAGGGGCCATCTTCCCTGATAATGAGCAGCTATTAGGTTGTTTGTTTATGGGGAACAAGGTGGGAAAGAAGATCTGGGAATGGGCAGGAGCAGTGTTGGGTCTCTGTCCCTGGGTTTTCTTCACATCCAGGACTGCCGCACAGAAAGCACATGTTAGGAGCAGATGGAAATTCAGGTACATGTGGGAAATGCATATGTTCCTGTTATTGAGATGAAATAGGATTTTGGGAAGGAAAGGAGGAGCCAAAGAGGCAGGGAAATCGAATACTTTGTAATGCTGGCATGCTTGGACACATTTTGCAATTTGGTGAATTTCTGAAGTGATATTTGCAGAAATCCCTGTCCTGGCTAGCAGCGTGGTAGCTGTCCCAGCAGTGCTGTAAGTGCAATGCAAAATCCATCACAGCCTACTGGCATGGAAGAGTGCTCCTTGGCAACCTGTAGCATCAAGTCTGAGCTCTCAGCCTATTCTTCTCAGAGACCATTATCCCAAAATAGGCTGAAGGCATAAATATTGCTACTCACTGTACACTCCATTCAACAATACTTCTAGGTTCAGCCTCCAAACGTAATATTTGGGAGTAAACTGCTTGGTTCGTTCTCTTAAGATGGGAAAAACATATTGTGTAACATTTTTTAGCCCAGCTTGTTCAGTCTGCCCTGAAGAGATTTCCACAAAAGCTGCATCTTGACATTTCCTCCTGGACTTGATGCCATAGCCAGGCACTTGTAATGTTGCCTCTCTCAGAAGGAAATGCTATAGGAAGGGAGCAGGTGCAAGCCAGCTGCACAGCAGAGTTTTGCTTTTACTTCCTTGAATGAGTCCCACAATGGTGGCAAGGAGTGAAAAAAAAATAACCGTCTGAAAAGCCGTGTGATATTTGGCTTGGATTATCAGCAAGCAAAATGTGGAAAAGTGCTTTGAAAAGTATATGCACTGAAATGCTTCTGTAACTCAGCCCTCGTTCATGGGATATGCAAAGGGATCCTTCACAAATGCATTGTCTGAAGACAGTAAATAGCTAGTAAACTGTCTTTTTTGCAACACAGTTAACATTAACATTAAACTAGAACAAGGAAGGGTTTTTCACACACCTTAGATTAAAAAGTAACAAGTTAATTATTATTTAATCAGATTAATTAATAAATTTTGTATCAAATGC
Organism: Anseranas semipalmata; assembly: GCA_013399115.1. NCBI lineage: Eukaryota > Metazoa > Chordata > Aves > Anseriformes > Anseranatidae > Anseranas > Anseranas semipalmata. The sequence goes on from VXAA01006133.1 coordinate 1,210,913, forward strand.
TTCAGATTACTGGCTTCATTTTCAGTGACATTAAGGACTTGTTTCAGACTTAGATTGTATGGAGTCACCTACCAAAAATGAAATAGGGATGTTCAGGTGACTTGCTGCTGCTTGGTAGAAGTGTGTAGATGCTGCACTTTCTAAAATTTAAGTACCCAGAGAAATGTACTTAGGAAGTCTGGAATTCGGAGGAAATGCTTTATTCTCTTTTCAGTAGAAGTACAGCAGAACAGGAGCCTTTGGGAAACTCAACGGAAAGGGGGATACATTACTGTGGCTAGACATGCTGAAGTCCAATCTCTAATAATTCTCTCACAGGAATTCATAAGGGATAAGTCAATGTTATTCACTCTAGAAAAAAGCACTTTGATTTTTTTTCATTTTATAGAAACATGCCCATGCTTTTGTTGCTTAAGTAACAGTAAACAGCTCCTGTTAAGCACATGCCAATAATGTATGTTTTTTGTAATCTGTTCAATTTACCAACTATAGCATCTCTAAGAAATAGCAGCTTAAGAAGCAAGGAAAACACAAGAATGAAAGTTGTAGAGGAGAGGGAAGAGTCCAGCCAATCACTTCAAGCTTTTTCTGTAAAACTAAGAATGATAACCAGTCTATTTTTAAAAGCAAGCTGTACCTGTAAAGACACTCTATTAGGCAAAATCATTGATATTTTAGTGAAGTAATTAAATGACCCATTGTCTTGGTTTCACCCGTTCAGGGTTCTCTGTATAATATTCCATTGTGTGGTGCGGGTATACCCATTCCTTTGCCCTCCAGTCTAGCCATATCATTGATTGATTGTTTTTAAGCCTCTTGATAATTTTTTTACTCTACAGTATTTCCTCTTAACGTGGAAGAGAAAATAGAAAACTGTGAGGGGAGCTGTTCAAGTAATCTGTGATTTATACTATGTCCTTTCTTGATTATTGCTCTGTATATAATCATTGTTGCAGCAGAAATAAAGAAAAAATTCCACTTGCCAGTAATGAATTTCATAGTTATATATAGTTAAACTGCATCTAGGATGTCCTTCATCTAGGATATCCTTTGGTCTCTGCACTCAGTGCTATAACCTCTTCTGATCTGTCAACGCATGGCAAGAGGCAACACCTGGAAAGGAGATTTAGAGAGAAAACTGCAGCAGAAATAGCATTGGCAGTTCAATATACATCAATCACCCTTCCAAGTCAGTGCTAAAACATTACCCTTTAGTACAGTATTAAGGGAAATAGTATTATTAAGGTGGCTGACTAATGTCATCGTCTCTTCCAGTATCTTTAAGCAAGTAAAAGGTTGAAGATGCATAAGGTATTCTCAAAGCCTGCTTCCTGGTGAAAGAAAATTGCCTTGGCATAGGATCTCTGTCAGACAGCTGCAGGCTGCTCTCTGGAGAACACCTTCTAGGCTCCAGCACACCAGCTGAGGATGGAGCCAAAGACGGAGGCTAGAGAAACAAGCCAGCAGCAAAGCATTAGCATTATCCCAGTGCAGATGTTTGGAGCGGCACTGTGATCCACCAGCACAGGCTGAAATGTGGCCCAGGCTTTGCGACTGTCTAAGGTATATTGCAGTTGTGAAACAGACATAATCAGGTGGATATGAGAACATTGTAATATTAACTTTAGCTACTGCTTTTTCTTTTTCTCTCCCAACACCCTGAATCCATGGGCTCTGTGTGCTGTGCATCCATGGCCACTCTTCACAAGAGAAAGCTAGTCAGACACCTGCAAGCTGAAGATGAACTGAAATGGTCATGATGCTTGGTTGTGATGCTGCTTGCAAGCTAAATAGCTTTGCTGAAAAGCACCAGTTTTCAGCTTTGGCATCACCCTTCTTGAAAAAAGCCATTTTGGGGAATGTACACGGGTACTTCTGTGTTCATGCTGTTCTCCATGGTTGATACTAGCTGTTTTTTCTCAGAGACTATTCTCCTGATTTCTGTGCATTATATTCTGGACAAAACCCCGCTCATGTCGCGACACTTGTGCTGTCTGGCTTCAGGCATTTAATTACATTTCTACACCAATGCATCACGATCCTGAAAGTTGCCACCAATGCAAAGTAGATTAGAACAGGTACATATAGACTTCTGATCTGTTGTATCAAAAATTGGACAGCCCATAGATACTTTTCAACTCCTTGAGTGGGAAAAAATATTATAAGGTCTATGTGTGATTCTTAAGGTAAGCAGAAGAAGGGTCATGGATAGTTGAAATTAGAAAAATTCTCTGTAACAATATCACACTGTTTCCAGAAAGAGAAAGAAGAGTAAACATGGATTTGAAAAGAGGTTGATGGAACCTATCTCACTGAGGAGATGGTCTTGCTATACTGTCAAGTTAAAACCTTTCTAAGTGACATAGATAATTTTTTTTTTACTATTAGTTCACTTTTATTTTTATTCCAATATGATATATTCACCAAATTAACAAGCATAGTATACGTGACTATTGGCAGACTGGAAAGGAAATCTTTTTTGTTAACGAATACTAGGAAAATCAAGCATAGATTAATCATCACTGATGGATCTTTAAAGAATTTCCATCACTAAAATAAATTGGTATTTAATTTTAGTCCTGTTGCTATAGTAGCTAATTGCTCTCATTATAAGGTTTTTCAATTAGCTATCTCTCTCCATAAATAATACTTACAGTATTAAAACTGAGATTTTTCTGGATTTTAGAGAGGCAGCTGTGTATACAGAACTTGTGTTTTCTTTCCTCAGTTCATTTTCTGTTTCTGTAGAGTAATCATCTTCTTAATTGTAAGTTCAAGAATCCTTTGGCATTTAAAGTTCTCTTTTGCTTTTAATTTCTGCTTGGTTTATTGCCTAAGTCTGGACTTCAAGAAAATCAAATCAAGCACAGCAGTTTTAGCAGCTAGACTTGTCGTATGATTTGTTTAACAAAATGATCAGGTAAGCCTAATGTTGATACAGGCATAAAAAACTTCTCTGCGTATTAACATTGCATTTCACTAGCAGCTAGTTTTTATTATTTCATGTTGGCGCAACCATAAAGGTGCTGCTTAAAGCCCTCAGGTATTTTAAAAAAATCTTGATTAAGTCAAGTTTGAAAATTAGTGGTATTTAAAGTACCAGATTAAAAACTGTAGGTCCCGAGAGATTTGTGAAATATCACTGGAGTGTATATAACATTGGCCTACAATAAGCCAATCAGATTTTATTTGCTTTTTCATATTTAAGACATTTATATAAATGACTGGTTTAAGAGCAATTTAGCTATCCTATCCTAAATTCAAAATTTATTATATATAATATTTGGAGTTAATCTGAGTATAATGTTTAACTAAACTGTCAGCTTTTCAGCTTTTGAGAACACAAAGATAAAACTATTAGCATTTTAAAGAGCATCTACTGGAAGTTTTAATTTACATATCATTTTCCATTCAGGAACTAAATATATAAATATATATTCAATTTTTCATGATCATTCTTGCTCAGGTTGTCTAGTAAAGCCAAATGAAAATGTTCTTTATTCAGAATGCATCGGAATGTGATGAGTTAACATGTCAAAAAAATGTTATGACAGCCAACCAATAGCAGTTCTGTCAAAAATTGCTGACCTAATGTTAAAACCGTTAGATTTTGCACATTATCAAGTATATCTCAAAGATAATTTTCATAAAGCCCTCCTTCATTTTTATGAATCAGAAACAGTTCTTTGGTTTCCTTTGGTTTCACCTGTTGAAGTAAATACTTTCTCCTTCACCTAAAATGAGTCAAAACCTGATTTATGACATATTTAGCATGCATTGACAAATTCATTCAGCCATGAGGACATTTTAAAAACATAATGCTATCACCTTCTAAAATCATTCTTACTTAATGCCACAAAAACGCTGATGTATCCCTCAAATACAATGTGGGAGATGGCAACAATTTTTGTGCATCATTTGCGCAGATATTTTGCATCATTTCTGTTAAATTGAGTTGGAGAGCCAGCAGCCCTGGGTTAGGGTTTGGATAGCCCACAGTCAGGTACAAGAGGAGAGGGGAGAGAAGCATGACTGTGCCTATTAGGCATGTGGAGGAATTATTCATTATACTTACTATGAAATTATTCATAAATTTGGTCATTCTGTTGCCTACAGCCGGCAATTACATACATCAAGAAAGTAAGGAAAGGGAGAGCTACAGAAAGCTATTTACAGGTTTAACCTACCTGAATGAGTAGTTTACTGTAAATCAATTTTGGAGAACCCACTGAGTCCATATGTGGGCACTCAGTGAAAAAAAGCATGAAATTAGGAACTGAAGTTACATTTTGTGCAGGCTAGTTTGGAAGCTAAGAGGTATTCTACAGTTTGGAATTTAAATTTAGAGAAACAAGGCAGAAAAAGCAAATGTCCAATGCAAGTTTCTCTAAAGAATTTTTATTTTATATTTTATTTACTTTGCGAAAGACATCACTGCTCATCATGTGATTGCTATCTCTTTTATCAGCTCATAAAATAAATATTTTTTGCTTTTAAGCTGTATGACAGTCATATATATGAAGCAAAATATAGAAATTTCATCAATTTACAAACTAATTTACTAAATTCCAAAGAAAACATGGAATTAGTTGGAGTGTTCAGCTGAGACAGAAGTGAAGATGGGAAAGCTTTACATGTTATTTGAAACTGTGGAAAAAATACTGGAAAAGCTGGAAAAACAAGTCTTGAAAAGATCTATTTTAGAATTAGAGACTGTAAATAGAATAATTAGACCAGATTAGATCCTGCTGTAAGGATGAGATTTTCTTGAAAACTTGTGGCTAAAGTGAAAAGTTGTCTTCAGTCATGCAGAGGTAGATGCCAGCAGTTACCCTTCTTTTGACTTGATGTTAACTTTTGATACATAACAAACAGTCCTTGGACTTATTTTGTGACTACCCATGTGGGAGTTGATCAGCTTCTTTTATCCTGTTATGAGAACAGCAAAACTTGAATCTGGGACAATGAAAGAGTCAAAACCAGACTGTACTACAGGGTATTCCAAAGTGGAAGTCAGGCTTAAAAGAGATAAGAAAAAGATAATGTTACTCAAAGGAAAATTAGAAAATAATATCATTTTTGTGGCTGAAGTAAGATCAAGCTTTCATATTCAAAGAAATGAAATGGCCTTTGTCCTAAATATATCTGCACATGTCATATCCTATAGAATAGAACCTTTATGCCTGAATGCTGTTTTTTTTCCACCAGAAAAAAAAAAAAAAAAAAAAAAAGACATGACATTCAATTAATTAGATACACCAATAACTTTCTCAGAAGCCTATGCTAAGCCAAATAAGAAGACTGGCGTTGCTCAAGTAAATCCCCAAGGACAAAATGGATATAATTCTTGAACAACTGAGTGGCTGGCCAAGTTCTGATGCATGTGAAGATGCATAAGATGGCTTATGTCACAAGAGCCAAAACACCGCAAAAAGCAGCACTGCAATGTACCACATTATCCCTTCCTTCTCTGAAACTGTAAACATAGTACTCCTGAAACTATGAATACATTTTGGAAGTAAGATTCTTTTCTAAAACTGCATGCACAAGTGTTTAACTGTTTGGAAACCCATCCACTCAACTCCAAAGACTAGTAAAAGTAACATCAAGCTTTTCACAAGGAAATCCTTCTTTTCCCTTTCTAAAGCCCATAGTTGCTTGAAGCAGGGAGATTTGCCAGAAGTCAATAATCTGAAGATGAAGAGATCCACAGGGAAAGAGCCATCTTTTATTTTTCCATGTTCTTAGAGAAAGAAGAGACGTGTGACCTTCTTAAAGATCTTATTAACTTACTTATGATACTTTTAGGAAAAGGAAAGGGTATATGCATTGTTCTTTTTTATTGAGAATTCACTGATCAACTCTGCTGTATCACTAAAACTCTGTATTAGCTTATTCTGAAATTCAGCAGATGCAGAGAGGAATCGGAGCCATTCTGGTGTAGAAATAACATTCCTGACATAAAAAGAGCATCTGGTTTATGGAAGAGAAAAAATATTTAAGTGCATGGCTCTCAGGCATAAAAGGTTAATTTTCATGGACTTCATTTATAGATTTGAGTTTCAATGAAGGTAATGATAAACTCATCAACTTCATAATGGAGAGTTTATAATTTGTATCATTTTGGGAGAAGCACCAGGAGAAAAATGTGACTTGAACACAATTCTTTTGCTGTTTCCCAGTTATCGGAACAACAGAGTAATTTATTCCAACCGTCCTGTAGTTTTAGCACACTCTCCATCATAAATCTGGCCACATCTGTTGCTGATGCACAGGGACCTAGTGCCAACCCGTAAAATGTCAGCTTCCTTTATGCAGGTATATGGAGCTCAAGGACTCTTCTCCCCACTGCTGTGCCTGTAGTCACCACCCAGAAGGACCAGCAAAATAGGCTCTGTTTCTTGCTGCTTGTAGTCATGGACATGAGGCTTGAAGATGCAATCAAACCTTTATAACATCTTACTGGCAGAAGAAGCCAAACCTTAAACGAGCAAGGTCTGGGTTGCCCTCACGTCCGTGAGCGCTGCTGCGCCAGCCTGTGTGGATGAGTCAGCCAAGATGAGGTCTGCGCTGGGGGCTCTGTGCCGCTCACTGGAAAAGAAGCAGCTGTGTGTTACAGGAACAGAATATAATGTGGAACATCACAAACAACTTGTATTTTTTACATACTAACAAAGGGGATTAAAAACATTTTTTTTTTTTGCATTAATTTTGTGAAGACACAAGATAACATGATGTCCTTGGTTACTCAGACCAGTTGTTACACCCTGTCTTCAACTACATTGTGGATTAAACTGATTTCCACAGGCAGTAAGTGAAATACACTGACATTTCTGTCTGAGGCAGATAGCATTTGCAGCATGAACACACATTTTCTCGAACAATGCAAATGGATGGCAGAGTAAAAGGAAATAGGAATAGGTGAAGAAAGAAACCCTTGTGGAATAGGTCATCCCAAGAAAAACAAATCTGCGTGAGAGCTCACAAATGAATATGTATTTTGCTGTCAGTGCAAGATTTAAGCTGAAACCCACTGAAGTTCATGGAAGGCTCACATTTGTTTCTCTTTAAACAGAGATTTCCAAAATGAAGCACGGTGATTCCTTTAAACCAACTAATGCATCCTCTCATCAGCAAAGGATTACTCGTTGTATGGTTTTGCTCAGTCTGACTTTGAAAGCAATATATTAAGTGGCTGCTTCCCACCTGCTGAAATGGGGCAGGTAATAGCGGGGCTGAGGTGCCAGGGTAGGAGGAATTTCTGTGTCTTCACAGAATCACTGGTGCAGTAAATCATAGTTGAGGTTAAATTAAATTGTGCTGAAATAACTGGGTTGCTTTCTAAAAAAAGATTATAGAATTATGAGATGAAGAAACATGAAATGAATGAGCTAATTACATGCCTACTTACTTCTTTGCTAAGCATGATACATCAAAATGAATTTCTGTATGCTTATTATAGGCATACTGTAGTTCTATGGTTTACATTACAGATTTAATTATTTTTCAAACTATTTGATATTGTATCTTTTAAATTCTACTCCCAATCTAAATTGTCTGGATTACAGAAATCACAAGGACAGAAGGCTGGATCAGAGACTGCAGACAATGCATAATAATAAATAGCACCAAACTAGAAAGTATGTGGGGAGGTAATAGAGTCAGTATCCAGAAACAGAAGGAGTTAATATCATGCCGCCATTAACAACTTCATATACTGTCTGAAACTGCAAGTAAACAGCATCTCAACAATGAAATGCAGAAGTTGCACCACATACAAAGAGTTCTTTGCTCACTGCTCTTGGTAGGGAAGAGCATGCTTTTTGCTTGGAGCATAACTTCACTGATTCCTTGTTAATTTCCAGAGTGTTGATATAAAGTTTAGAAACTTGTTATATCTAAGTCCTTAAATTGGTGGATTCTCTTCCTTTGTTCAGATTGCTCAGAATATAGACTATATTCATCTGAAGTGCTTGAATTGCATTACTAAGCACGATAATCTCACAGTTTGTGGGAAATGGCTATACTATGAGAAGCAAAGATACATTAAGTTCTACAGTTACTCTGAAAAAGCCTCCTTTAAGGAAACTTAACATTTCCGCTTGTCATTTTTTCCAGTGATATGAAATAGTACACTGAAATCCCTTAAAGTCTTGCCAGAGGGAGAACTTCTGGATTTCTACAGTACTGTGGGCTTTCACTGCATGCTGTGTCTATCCCATTGACAGATCAATTGGACCATGCACCCCATTTTGTTTTAAACCAACATAGAAATTAATGGAAGAGCTGGTAGCCTTTTAATTTTCAAGGGGTTGCTGTAATTTTTGAAATGTCTCTGGATCACCAAGTGTGTATCCATACAGTGGGTAAACAAAGTTTTATTTTGCAAAGCTCTGTGATACAGCTGTTTCTCATTTTCATCTTGCAGATGCTATCTTGCTTACAGGGCAGCTTAGTTAAAAAGCTGCGTTGACTCATAAGGCCAAGATGTACAATATACAGTTTTTGTTGAAAAGTGCATACTTTCTTTATCATCCACAGGCAAAAAGCTTCATGGTAAAAACCCTTATGTTTTACCAGGAGCAGAAGACTGTAGGTCTGGAGGTAGTGTCAAAGCTACCTTTTTCTGAGAAGCAAACATAGTCGACTGCAACAGCCTAAAAAATATGCTTATTCATCTCATTATTATGGAAAGTCTTGGTGACTCACTGCATTGGCAGGAGAAGATGGTTTAGTTTAGTTATTACTGTTTGTAATTGACTTTTCCGTTAAGATGGAAACAAAACAGAAACAACATGGAAGATTCCCTGAGCGTATGTGAACATGCCTGCTGCCTTGCGGTGTTGGCATGCCCTTTGGGCTGAGGAGCAGGGGAGGTTTCTGCAGGCACATCACTGAGTGAGTCGGTCCTTAACTGTGAATGAGCTGTGCCTAGGACAAGGAGGAGAAGAAAAAAAAAAGAGGAAGTTTTAGTGTTCCTCCATTCTCCCCAGAGCAAGGACTTGGAGCGATGCAATTTCCCTTGTAGCAAACTGAAGGGATCATGTCTAATTGCTAGGATATAACGACTCCAAGAGCCTGGTGGTCAGCAGAGCAGATGAAAACTGACTCCAGAGTTCAGAAAGATAGAGGAGAAGTAACTGCATTAAGGGCATGTGCAAAGAGTTCACGCACCCAACCACAGCCAAAAGGCGGCTCAGGGGTATTGAGGCAAAGGAAGCAGAGATGTGGATGTTAGCCTGTTTTGTATGGATTTGTCTGTCTGAATGTCTGTCCATGCACACAGATATTCTCCAACTAATAAAAGACAAAACTCATGAATCTATTTTTTGTTTGCATTCAACCAACACATACTTCTATAAATACTGCAGTGAATGAGATCTGAGAACAGATTTGCTCTAGCTCCTGGAGAATCAGCACTAGGCTAGATAATGCAAATCCAGGAAAGGGGATGCAATTTCAGTGGTGGTAGTGACCAGGGAATGTGCTCCTCTCAGTGTTGAGTGCCACAGGAAGAGCAGGAGCTGAAAACTGCTATTAACAAAGCACTTGGCTGCTGCACCGGCTTCTATACACAGCAGAGTTCCACATTCAGCTTTGCTAAGGTTGTGAAAGAGAACAGCGTTTGTATGAAGAGATAAGAAAGGGGGTTATTATCAGTAAAGAACTCATAGCAACTCTGTTTTTGTCTGTTGTTACCAAACCTGACTTCTGGAACTTGAGAGCTATCAAGTCAAATTAATAATCTCTGAATTAGGTGTCAGCGCCTTCCCTGAGGAATGCAAGCCAGCTCACAGGGAGTTGAAACCTTCATACTAGTAGCATTTTCCCTTCACATCACTCAGTCCAAGTTTCTTTTCTCCTCAATGAATTTGTTGTGTTCATGACTCAAGCACAGGTTCCTTTTTTTCCCCTCTGAGTACCCCAATAAGTAGAATTTTGCATTTGAAGGAATAATGTAGGTTCTAGCTAGGACTTCTCACCTTTATTTTCAGTTTTACAGTCCAGTACACAATATAGCATGGATAATACCAAACCTCAGAGAAAGCAGAGGACCAAGACTGGTCAGTAAAACAACAAAATAAGTCTTCCAGAAATGTTAACAAGTAAATGCTTGAGCTAGGAGGATGCATGGGGGTACTGGTGGTCCATGGAGTCAAACAAGTCACACAGATTTTAATGGGGAAGTAATTATACTTTCTGAGAGTACTTTACCAACACTTATTATGTCTTGCTCCTTAATTTTCCAGGTGAATACACAGAACTAGAAACAGATTTATTAGCTTGCTAACATCCCAGAGCAGGTCAGCAGCAAGCTTAGCAGCAGGTCTTTTGAGTTTTCAATCTTTATTGATTATCACCCATTTAAAACCTGCATCTCCTTCAATGTGGACAAGACTGAATACTTGTGTTCACATGAAAGATGGCACAGGAAAGTTATGTAAAGAGATGTATTGGAAAGGTACCAACAAGTTTAGATAAGAGTGCAAGCCTTCTGTGTATCCACGTTGTTTTTGTTTGTTTGTTTTTTGTTTTAAATTTCCCCTTCACTGTCTTGAAGTTAAAATGATGTTGGACTCAGTTTTATTGGAAAAGAGGAGATCTCTGATATGTTTACACATCATTAGTCATTGCATCTGGGAGGTAAGTTGCCCTTGGCTTTCTGCATCTGGCCCCAGTGTAAGCAGATAAAGACAAATGCCTTCCGAATGCCAGGACTCCACAAGCACACAGCCCAGCCCACCATAGCTCTTACATTTCTCCCCTCGTTGCAATCTCTTCAAAAGATGCTGTGCTTTAGAAGAGCCAAGTTAATTATTTTAAAAGTTCCGATAGTTTATTTTTCAGTAAGATTCTCAGACATATGAATCACCAGGAATAACCGTAGTTCAGGAAAAATTTCTGAGAGTTGGATGTAACTGCTAACACTTGGTCAGAATCAATTATAGGGGACCTGGAGGCAAAGGAAAAGGGAGAAGCAAAGCTTTGCAGTGCCCTTTGAGCGCACAGGGAAACCAAGGAGGCATCTTGGCTCTGTTTGGTGTTGTAAATGAAAAAGTAAAAGTTTGTGACCCTGATTTCATTAACCCCTTTGTGTTAAAACAGAGCACTTGCATGCATATATACTGAACATTGCTTGAACAATGTGCTTAAGAGATGTGCCGAGAGGGGAGAAATTTTGGTTGTTTTGTTGCATTTTTCTCTCTTTGTTCAATATTCCTTATTATGTCTTTCAAATGAATGGATACATGCTCAAATGACCAGTATCTCAGAGATACTTTCTTGAAATGTGGCAGTCAGTTCATAGAGCTGAGTTCACTTTTCTTTTTCAAACTATAGCAAAACTGGGCAGACTGAAAGAACAAGGGATCTGAAGTGATTTTCTCAAGCTTTTATACTGGTACAAGCTAAGCCTTCATGTTAGTCATATAAACTCTGTGCCTCTAATAAAAAGTTCAAGCAACAAAGAGTAGAATATTGAGTAGAAGCAATAAAAATGAGAACACAGATTATCTACACCAGCAAAATATGTTTCTGCACAGAACAGAGCATTCACGGGGTTCGTGGTAACAGTATATGGAACCAATTTATGCCTGGCAAGGAAAATAAAAGTATAACATTTCTTTTGCAAAGTTTTTTCCACATTCACTCCAACAGCGTGTGTCATTAGTTACATCTGTGACAAAAACATCACTTAAAACAGGCAAGGAAAGAGAAACCTTGGCTAGCTTACACTATTACTTCATCTCTAGGGTTTGCCCCAGTGCACTTTTCCAGTAATTTGATATTTGGATAGGCTCTGCATTGTCTTATATAAAAGAAGTTACTATAATAGTCTCCCCATAATCTGTGAAGGATCTATTATTTTTTTCATTATTAAAAAAGTTACATCCATTAATTAGATAATAATATAGAAGTTAGCCCACGTAAATCAGTCATACTTGTTTATACAGTAGATTAATTAGCAGCTTCTCTTAATTTAGGCTTTAGCTGGGGCCCGTCCCTGTCTTTGCAGACTGAAGGTTCTGTGTTCACTTTTGTCATTGTGGTTTTATGGCAAATTATAAACTGATTCACAGAGTGGTAACATGATTTCATTTGTAATTGTTTATGAAAACTGCATCTGTAATGAGATTATAAAAATGTGAACTGCTATAATGTTATTTCATACTCATGTACAATCCACAGTAAGGTTTTAAAAACAAAAGCAAGTCAATTGTGTGTATTTCATTACTAAAACATAAACCTGATTTTTCCTTAAAAAACAAAAGCAAACAAAAGAAAAACAATACAACAATCAATTTCATGTTTTCTCACCAAGACTCGGCAGCAGCAGCCAGTATCACGCCTTGCTGAAATACATTATGTACCTATGAGCTGTTTGTTGTTATATGTAATTCAGTGAGGAGGAAATGCAGAAGCAAATTTGAGAGAGGGACTAGGTAACCAAGTATTTTGTACAGAAATGCTTCATCTCATACTAAACGTCACCCTTGAGAGGCCTCTCATCTGTGAAGCCTTAGTGAGAGGAAGAACTCTGAAAAGAGTAGGATTTAATACATTTAATATTTCCTGTGCTTCGTTTTATGTAACTCCCTGTTCTTATGTGCAGAACAACTATAAAGCTCTTAGAAAACGGGAAATCCGCAAAATAGTAAAAAAACAGGCAGTCCTGATTAAAACTCCTGTTGTCACCACAGAAAAAAGGCAGCTGCTCTAAAGCAATGGTGTAAATGAGACACAGTGTAGCTACGGAGACACACAAAAAAAGAGGTGGAGGAGGAGGGGATTCTATATACCTCAGACTATACCTTTTCTTCATCTCAAACTGCAGTTCTGAATTCTGTAGAGTTGCTGTGTAATGGAGGAGAAAACACCAAAGTGTGCAGGACCCTCAGGCTGGAGGACAGTTGGGCCCTTGCAGCAGTTGTAGCTTAAGGTCAAGCACAGCCTCTAAATTATGGAGCTGAATACTGGCAAAGTGGGAAGGTCATTTTAGCTTATTTCGTGCATAGTAGTTTGGCTGTCTTTCTTTTCACCTTTTCCCTGTTCTTATTTATATTCTGCAGTGACAGATGATTTATTTTCCTGGGAATTCCTACTGCAGGAAATCATTTGTTGTTATTCAGATTTCCTTACTTTCAAACGAAACCCTGCAGATGATACCCGTGCTTACTGCAGTAAGCTATATAACAAGAAGTTCATAATACTACAATATTATAGGGCTGCTCCAATAAATCTGACTACTCTGAAACTTCCTTGACCTACAGTACGTAGGCCAAGAATGTCAGATAATTTTTTTTTTTTTGTAATCCCTGTTGAAAAATTGTCCATTTGCTCTGCTTGAGGGTGAAATTAGAAATCTTGATTTCATAGGATTTATTCAGTCCTATGAAACTTTCTGCCAGGAACAAAAGAAAAAAAGCATACTTTTAAATCTGTCTTCTATAACAACAGATAATATATAATCAGGACATACTAACAAGACTCCAAAGATTATTATTATGATAATTTAAATGCAAAATTTATCATCTTTAAAAATCTTGTAGTTTCCTGGAAACTGTCCTTCACAGTGAAGATAGTCACCTCTCTGCAGTTGCCTCCAGGAACAAACCCTTGGTTTAAATGGAAGTGCATGTACTGCTCTGTTTTCTCTAGTCCTATCCTGAGTGTACTGTTGACGTTATTGATGATCTTTTGATTATGTACAGATGCTGATAATACCAACATTACTAGAATTCACTGTTTCTAATGCCACCATTGATGACAGAGTCGAAGTGCAAGGTGAGTTCAACTTTCACCAACTGGACCTTTTTTCCATTTCTATACTTCTAAGAAGGCTTCTATATCTTGCAAGAACCTTTCCCCATGGCATTCCAAGATCTCTTAAATTAACTGAAGGAATCTTGGAGAAATATTGTACCTTTTGTGCCCAGGTAGGTCTATTTCTTCTATTGCCCTGAATGGTCACAGGAGGTCACTAGTATAATACCAGCTTCACAGCAGACTATAGGAAGTATTTGATACTGACAGGCATTGCGTGCATCAAAAAGCATTTCAAAATCTCACTGAGGATCGGTTCCCATGAGTTGAATTCTGGGTGTAAGAGGTAATAAGACACACCTTTTATAATAATAATTCCACAACAGGGTATGGTTTCCAGGAATTCAGTATACTTATCACTTTTAATCCAGGTTTTCAGAAGAAAATTAAATCTCATGTTAAAAAAAAAATTGGAGCACTTGGAGCTTGGAAAGGAATTTGTGAAAATAGTTTCTATTCTTCCAAATTTCAAAGGAAAAAATGGCATGGAAGAAAAATTGGGCAGAGTAAAAGCTAACACGTATTTCTGCATAGGTTTTGCAGCACCAAACCTACTCAGTGATTCATGCAATAACGAAGCTTGCTCAAATAGTTCTTCTCAGGCAGCAGCAACACTAGAGCTGCCAAAAGCTGTTATAATTAATACCATGCTTGTGCCCAAATTGCTGTCTTTAAACTCTGTGTAACCCCAGTATAGTCAGTAGGACTGTAAAGCACATAGGTCTGCAGTGAAACGGGAAATGTTGACTGTGCTATAGACTTCATACTGAGAAAAACAATCCACTGGTGTATCCAAACCAGCTAGAAGATAACTTACATCATGCTCTGTCTCTTCACATGACACGTACCGCAGCAACTCATGTCTTAATTACAGAGTCGTATTTTTGTTTTGTTTTGATCTTATTTTTTTGCTTGTTTATGTTTCCCTGAATCTCAAACCATTAAGCCCAGGAAACCAGAAACAAGAAAATCCTCCCTCTGCCTTTTACCTCTATCTCTGTCTCTCTTCTCATTGCTAGATGAGGGACAGTGAAGTAAAGGGTGGGATAGTCAAACCATCTCTGCTATTAATTATAGTGTTGGGGGGCAGGGGCTGGGGCTGGAAAAAGAAGTGAAAATAGCTGCTCTAGAAACTTCTGGCTGCTGGATGAAGCCAATGTACTCCCTCTATCCAGATTTATGTAAAACACTGCTCAGAGATTTTGACCTCTCAGGGTTTAGAGGGGTCCAATTACACAGAAACCTTTTTGAGAGTTTTCTTGTGTTCTTTTGCTCGGACATGTATTTCTCCTCTGTTGATTGCAAGGGTACTGGAACCAGGTTTGCCAGCTGTGTGAGTGCCCTCCTTCTGGAGAGGAAGGAGTTAAAAGGAGAGGAGATCAAAGCAGCTGGGATCTATCAAGTGATCAGGGCCCACTGCCAGGGAAGAGAAGGGACTAGGGCTAAGAGGATGGCTTTGATCCCAGGAAGAGAGGGCTGTGGGTCAGGAAGCATGAAGTAAGGCTAGCTCTGTTTACTTTGGCCCTGTTTTTCAGAGGTACTTTTATTTTTTTCTTTGAAATGATTTTTTATAACTTTGCCATCCGTTTGTACTGTGGTCTTGATTTAAAGTTTACCTGGGTGACAGTAAACATGAAGCTGGCTAGGAGGAGCTGCGCTGCAAAACTGCGTCTGCGCAGCGTAGGGTGGTTGTACGTGTGCTGCAGCTTTGTGCGGGGCTGGTCTCCAGCGGTGAGGGGGTGCCTGCTCTGGGCTAAAAGTTGGAGGTTAAGGATGATCATGTGGACTGGGAGATGTTTGAGTAATGTCATCAGTTAACCCTCAGTAACAACAAGTATGTGAATGCAAGCACTTTCCTTTGGATTCTGTAGGTTTAAATTCTTATAAGTCTGGTGGTTTTCTGCCTTTGTATGTGAGCAACTATGTGGGTAGGGGAAGCTTTTCCTGTGTTTTCCAGGTCTTCTGAAAAACGTTTTTTTGTCACGGCAAGCTACTTGATGGGTGAGACATCAGAGTAGAGGAATCAGGATCGGTTGTCTCAAGTGACATACTGTATGTTTGGTGTATGGTATGCAACCTATTTTTGATAGACTAAGCTCCAACAGGCAAGATACAGTAGTTTATATATATATATATNGATTTCTGGGGGCTTCTGGCAACTCGATGTTAATGTTCATCCCGGTTCCTCTACAGCTGCAAGAAGCTGTAGGTGCTGAGTGAGGTCTGAATAAGTGGAATTTATAGTCCTGGTAGAACAAAGAGTCAGATTCTTGCAGTGGAGGATTCACTCTTCCATAGTTGCCTGTAGCTGTGGGTTTTTTTTGTTTGTTTGTTTATTTTTTGTTTTGTATGTCTTCAAGTAAAAACAAAATGATCAAATTCATTCATGTATGGCAATATGTTATTGTTGTTAATGTAATATTATTGTAATTAACCGTGCTTCTGTGGCATGACCACTTGATGGATGATAATTTGCCTACTTTCTGTGCATTTTAGATTCTTTTCCACAACTTCTCTGTGTACGAATGGCATGCCTCAGCCATGAGGATGATATTTCTGGCATAGTCTGGATTCTGTAAGCTTCCTAGCTCTTTAAGAGTCTTCCATCAAAACTTCATCCCCTGGAATTAGGAAGCTGTCCCTATGCACAGCCATGTCTTTGTGCTGAATCAAGTTACACAATGCCCTCCTATGCAGAAAGAAGAAACTGTAGCCATTAAATCATACCTATGATTCCTACTTCTGACCGTAGTGCAATCCTGTAATAGTTAGTGTGGTCTCCTAAAGATTTTTATGTCTATATTGATGTTTAAAGGGATGTAGTTTGAGCCAGTGCTCAAGAATGCTGCATACAAGACAGAGGAACTCTGAGTTTGTACGCGTGTTGGTGCAGAAGTTGGTGTTGTAGGATGTACCACAATCCCCCATGGAATATTTTGGCAAGGGGACAACTATTCATCTGCTGAGCATAACACTGGGACAGTCATTAGCAAGAAATTCAAGTTGAGAGAATGAACTCAAGATCAAAATGGTGAACTTTGCACTTAAGGCTCCAAGCTCTGGGAATTAACAGGTCTTCTGTTTCTTCGTAAGAATACATTGAGATCAATCATGGATGACTTTTTCCCTTGAGTTGTTAATTTCCTAATGTATTTGGAACTCTCTTGCTGTATATAAAAAAGAAAATCAGCTTTGTGGTGTGGTTGTTTTTTGTTTGTTTTTCTTGATATAAAGTTTTAAGCCAGAAACAGTGAATGTGAAGTTTGTACTGCTTGTTAACAGTACAACGGTAAGGGGAGGGCTGGGGTGGAATTTGCTTCATTAATAAGTAAGGAGGAGGCTAATGCCTTGTCTAGATAAGAGACATATTCACCACAATTATTTGAGAATATGGGAAAGCTGCAGCTGATGTTGCAGTTGACTTTTGCAATAACTGTCAAATGCAAGAATACATCACGTTCAAAATGTGCAGTTGGTGCTATCTTGTTTTGGCATGAACTGGAATTTTTTCACAGTCAAATATGAATTGCTTTCTTATCAATAGAAGATCAGAGATCAAAATACAATGGAAGGACCACATTAATCTGGAATGTATTTTGTTATAAATCTGTGTGATTCCTAAAGCGAAGTCAGCTGAGGAGTCTGTACTCTGAAATTAAGGAGCTAGAAAAGACATTGTTGCTCTGAAAAGCAAAGAGAGCTACAGAACCTTGTGCATTTGGAAAATATAATTTAAAAATAAATGTTTCTACTTTTGTATCACCTTACTTAAGGAATAGGGTTGGTTTTTTTTTTTTCCTTTTTAATAATCAAGAATAACATTTGCATGAATGTTCCCAAAAGGTATATCGAGAATTTGAATTTTCTGCAATACCTAGACTCTAAGACTTTCAATGGGCATTGACTTCTATATATACTATCGCTCTTTGTGTATGGCCTTTTAAACTTTGAAATTAGAAATGAAGCTTGATGCTAAGGTAAGGTGAAACGGGGAGATTTCCTCAAAGGGCAGAATCATGCTTAATTTATTTGTACAGCTATGCGACTCAAAAAAATACTGCCTTACTTTGGAAAAAAAAAAATAGCAAATCCTTGCTAGATTCCTGAGAGAATAGGGTGATATATGTAGTCTACATAACACTTCACTAGTTTTTTTTTTTTTTTTTTTTTTTTCTTTTTTCCAAACTGGAAGAAAAAAAGTGTTACTTTCCTCATTTTGTCAACTGTAAGTGTAATGTAGCATTTTTTTCCACTCTCACTGTAGTGACATTGAGCTCTCCTGTTGAGAATTACAGAACAAATATTTTTATGAAAGCAATAGAAAAATGAATGCTTAATGTGTTTATTACTGCCGCCAAAGTACGCATAGTGGAGTTCAAACTGGACATAATTTCAAATATTTTGTTCTTCCAAGATAATGAAAGAATGGTATTGCATAATGCTAATATTGAAATAGCCTGGGATTAGGTTTTTGGTTTACTATCATGCCAGCTTAAGGATTGAATTCTACAATTTACTTGGGCCACTTGCAGCACTGGGAGGTAAATACTACAGTCTGAAGTACTTTCTGCTGCAAAGAGATAAAATACCAGACTGGTGTTTTGAGTCATCAGGAGTTTAAACTAGTTGCAGTCTTGAGGTATTGACTTCTCTTACCTCTCTCCCATAAGATTGCAACTGCATTGGGCTGCTTGTGCAACTTGAGTTGCAAAACTAATCATTCTTTCTCAGCACTATCATGGGGATAAAAATGACTGCTTTCTGTAGAAGAGGGAAGGAAAATACAGATAAGTAGCTTTATCAGACACCAGTTGTCACTAAAAATTTCTTGATGCTGTGCACTGTTGACATTAAAAATCCTTATCTTTAGGTCAAAATGTAGTGCTTTTTATCCATCTTTTCATTTTTCCCAATGGTGTATGGGGTGAACTTTCTGCTTTTGGAACACCTGCTTTTGGAACTCACAGGGCAAAGAGCATGTCTGCTTTGAGGGGCAAAAAAAACCCAACAACCAAACAGTAGCTTTATGTCAATGTCTCTACTAATCATATGATGTGGAGCTCCAGATTGATATCAGATCTGCTGGTTAGAAGTTCAGCATTTCATTTTCTTGGATGATGTTTGTAATCCTATGTCCTCATCACATACATTTATAGTAAAATTATTAAGCTTTGACATATTTATAAGACAACTAAATCCAGTAAATACAAGTTAACCTAAAAATATATCAAAGAAAACCTCCTGTGGTATCAAAGCAAAATGGCTGTTTCTAAACAGCCTCTGTAGCCTGTTTAGAAGCCATAATTTAGTGATTTTTCAAAAGGCCTAAGGACTTTCAAATTAAAAACTCAGCATGATTTTTCCTCTAGTTTTCATTCTTAAAAACACATGGAATTGATTGTAGCATCTGTTAATCCCAAAGAAGTATTTTTCTTGCACAACACTTTTAAAAAAAAAAAAAAAAAAGACTGTTTAACAGGAGTGCTATGGGACTTGCCTCGTCTTCTGTAATCCATTTAAACTCCTCTGGTGATAGGTAATTCTCCTGTTTCAATACAGCCAAATCCCACCACCTAATTCTGCTTTCACATTCAGTGTTGTCAGTGTGATATTTTTAGAACAATTTAGGAGAACTGGCTAGATGGAGAGTCCAAGAGCAGGAAGGCATTTCCCAGGTCCTAGCTAAAACAGATTTTTCCAGTGTCTTTTCTCCAAAGTGGGGCTAGTTCCAAACAGTGAAAATTTTTAGCTCTTGATGTCCCGGAGGACCAACCAATTTATGATCGGAAGACTCTAAGGAATTAGAGTAGATGTCTATCTGTATGTTGGGTGGATACAACTTCTTGTAAATTACTTACTGGTGTACTTTTAGAATCTGCTTACAGTTGGCTAGTTGACTTTTTTAATACATTTAAAAGAAGAAAACCTCACAGGTTTGTTGGCATGTATATACTTTTAATACACTGAGGTCTGGCCATTTTGTGATATTTGTGTTGGCTCTGTTTTAGTAGCTAAACGTATTTAATAGGGAAATCACTTTTCATTCTGAACTACTTCTGGTATTATAGGTTCATGTGCTCATCCAGCATAACTAACTTTTAAAGAATGGTTAGGTATTCCATAATGGACATCTCTCAGAATCCCAGAAAAAGAAATGAAAGACACCTTACAGACCACCTAACTTTCCTGAGTCAAAGCTTATCTACGCCCATTTTGGAGAGGGTTTTTTGTTGTTTCTGTGCTCCTAGCCTTTTCATAAAGACTTCTGAAGTTGAAGACTATATCACCTTTCCAGGCAGTCTGTTCTATGGCTTTGCTATCTTCATCGTTAGGAAGTATTGTCTAGTCTGAATTTTTACCACTGACTATTACTAAGATCCTTTTGTCATCATATAGTTCCCCTATTTTTTCCTAGAATTGAACTCTCACATGTACTATGTTAAATGTTTAGCACGCTTGCCTTTTTTCAGTGTTCTATAGTTTCTACCAGTTCTCAGCAGTAGTTCTTAATGGCTTTGAGGTATCAAGAGCCAACATTCTAAATACCTGATGTTGCCATTTTGAAAAACACCTTTTGTAATTAAGTACTCCTCAACCTGGTAATTCTCTGCTTAGCTCAAAACAGTACCTTTTAACCTCCAGGATAGGCTTTTAGTTACCTGCTTCCTCTTGATATATATATATTTTAAGAGAAAATCGATGGGAGGGGAGGGTATCCAGCCAGCTTCAAATGGTCTTACTGTGACTGACTCCTGGGAGGTCATATGAGAGCTTGCATGCCAATTCTCTGGGCTTACTGAAGCCTGCCTCCTGGAGATACTTGATATTTATTTTGGTGGTTCTCTCTTCCCTTTTCCCTTTTTGATCTTTGAAATTTGTGATTGTTATCACCCAAGATGCCATCCATTAACATTCTCCAGAAAGCTGTCACCAAGATGTTCTGTGTAGACCGGTCACTACTAAAATTTCACGTCTAATTCTGTTTACAATCTGTTTGTTTGGACAAGTGTGTATGATTTTTGTAGCATAGAAAAGCATTCTTTTAATCCCCTCTCCTCTGAACAAGTTCTGCACTTGAAATTAAATATCAGGAGGTGAATAGGCTATAAGCTAGAACTATAGCAGGCTCCTTAATGACCCCCTGCCCTCCTTTAGAGAACAGTCAGGCATGCAAACAGCAAGTATTGTTCTTAAATACCTCCTGGAAATGATTCTATACATTGCAAGATGTTACTGCCAGACTTTCTTTGGTTCACATGGAGTCCTACATCCCTGCCTTCTCTTGCAACTCAGGTCTTTAAAACCTCTACTGACCTTGGCTTTCCACCAGGTAGATGTTCAAAACACCACACTGTTGTCATCGTCTGTCCAAGACTTGAAGCAGGAGGCATCAATTTTTAGAGAAAAAACAGGCTCAAACTTCTGAGTGTGTTTTTTTGTTTGTTTGCTTTTACTTTTGTACTAGTTTGGGAAGAAGAAAAATGTTTGAACCCTGCTTAGATTTGCTTTTGGCCTCAGAGTCAGAACATCCACAAAATTCTAACTAAACAATTTTGCCAAATGCAGAAAAAACTCTGAAGTACATAATGAGAAGTTACTCTTCATAACCATGTCAGGTAGAATTTGTAACAAAGCTTAAGATATGTGCCACCAAAATACTATATTTTGATTTTTAGATATCCCTTCCATTCAGGACTTCATTGTAGTGATATTTATAGGAAAAGAGGAGCTATAGCATCCTTTAGAAACACATTTTGTCTGCTGGCATGTCAGTTCTGAAAAGCAATTGATTCAAAACATCTCAGTTCTGGGAGACAAAAATGACAAATCTTGTTCTTTACACGAACGGATTTGACACATTTTTATTTTTGAGAAATGAATGTCCTACTCAGATGCTAAGGGTAATCTGTTGAATCAAGAGTCTGTTCTGAATTACAGCTAAGTAGACAATCCCAAGAGTTGGATCTTTTTTGGAAATAAATACTGTTTTTTTTCTTTTTTTTTTCCTCCTCACGTTACTTCTAAACACATGGGCCATCACCAACAGTACATGCTGACTTAAATTTGCTGTAGCTCAACATCCTTCACCTAACAGAAGTTAAAGGCTGATTACCTTCTGAGTAAGTGTCTCCACGCATCTCTTTGGCCCCTGAGCAGTTCGCCTGAAGTTTGCAAGTGCTCTTATTTAGGCAAGGTCTAAAGGTAAAAGGCAGAGTCTTGGGCATGCTGACTTAGAAGAATCCATAACATGCTGTGCCTGTGCTTGGGAGCGTCCACTATTTCACTTTTATAGAGTGATATGATTCAGTGCAGACCCTTAGACGAAATGCATGCTTAAAGACACAGCCTCTGGACTTGAAGTCAGTAAAAAAAAAAAATTTCCACTGAACTGAAATGAAAACAGGATTTCACACATGTACTTTATTGGTACTTTAAAGGTCTAGTTTATCCATTTGAGAAACTTCTGTGACAATATGTACAGAACTCAATGCCAAACTTCAAAGCTCAGTTGCTGCCATACTAATGTGGCTTTAAGGAACAACTGCTTTCATTTATCATCTATCACGTGTGCCCTTTTGTCTAGAACATACTGTAGGGCGAATCAGTAGTATCAGAGTAGTTCAGAGAAGAGCAACAAAGCTGATGAAGGGATTAGAAAACAAGACATATGACGAGCGACTGAGGGAACTGGGGCTGTTTAGTCTAGAGAAGAGGAGGCGGAGGGGAGACCTTATCGCTCTCTACAGATACCTGAAAGGAGGTTGCAATGAAATGGGTGTCAGTGTCTTTCCTCAGGTGACAAATGATAGGATGCAAGGCAACAGCTGCAAGTTCTGCCAGAGGAGGTTTAGACTGGACGTCAGGAAGAATTTCTTCATGGAGATGGTGGTGGTTAGGCATTGGAACAGGCTGTCCAGGGAGGTCATGGAGTCCCCATCCCTGGAGGGTTTATGGATGTAGCACTTAGGGACGTGGTTTAGTGGTGGACTTGGTAGTGTTAGGTGGATGGTTAGACTTTATGATCTTAAGGGTCTTTTCCAACCGAAATGATTCTAAGAGTGGAATTGCCTGGGAAGCAGGAAGGTGGTACTAGAGCATCTTCATAGAAAGTATAGTTCTTGTATAGCTATAATGCAAGATCTAGAAGATATAACAGAAATGCTCTACCTACAGTCTTTTTCTATTTAAAAACAAAACAAAAAAACCTTTCATCTTTACAGAAGGTGCAGGTGCTCTTTTAGGACTACCACACCTGTCCTACTCTTTTTTTTTTTTTTTGTAAGAAACTCAGCTAGTGTGCATAAGGTTTTGTTGTTTTTGTTTTATTATTATTGTTTTTATCTTCAGCATAAGGAATGTGTAAGGGAAGAGAATCTTAAAAACCTATGTACCTTATTAGCGCTTCTAATTTCTTTGCAAAATCATTGGTATTTTATGTGCAACTACAAAATAATCATACTGGTGAAACTGTATTAGCTCTGGAGTATTAAAGATGTCTCTAGATTAACACAATAACAAGAAACCAAAGATACATTTAACTCTTCCTGACACAGAGACTATTTTCTATGCGCTCCCTACAATATTGCTATATGCATTAAGCAAAAGTTACCAGTTGCTTTTACCTGAGTGTTTTGGTGTTTTTTTTTTTTCTTTTTTTCCCCACTTCAGAAGTATTGGATGTGGCATTGCCCTTCCCTGAAAGATTTTTGTTAAGGACTTCGTGGCTTACAGCTGTGGGAGACCAACAGCCAGCATCAGAATACATGCATCTTATGCTGTATAAGTGCTTTTCCAGATGGGGTGAGACCACATTAAGAAACTGGCATTTGATTTCCCAGACAGGTGAAAAGAGGTTTGGGGGATGAAAAGGGGGTGTTGCATTTAATACAGGAAGAAGTGGATGATCTTTGAGACCAGCGTAATGGAAGCAGAAATGTGAAAGACAAAGCACTAAGTCATGGATTTGGGGAACACTGCAAGCAATTTCTGCTGAAATAGCTCAGGATAAAGATGTACAAACTGGATCAAAGTTGTTTTAATCTGGAGAGTAGAAGGAAGCTTTAAACATTGTGAAGCAGCTGCCCAGTAAGAATACTAGAAGTTTAAGCATTAAAAACTAGTTAATTTTCAAGGAAAAAAGATTTTGAGTTTGTAGACTTCTGCTGCCAGAAAACAGACTTGAGAAACAAGATGATCTTGTCCTTAAAATCCTCAGAGTACTGAGTCTCAGGAATGCCTCTGTAGCATTGAGTCATTTGTCTGAATCCTCTGCTGTATACACGCAAACTTTTTTGCTCAATTTATATAACTGACATTTAGTTCCAAGAATTCTGAGAAAACGCTCAACAAATTAATAATGCGCGTAAACTATTGGTCATTAATTTATCCAAAAGAAACTTTGGCATTGCTTTTGTTTAAGAATGCACCTGACCTTTTCTGTTCCTTTGTACAATGCAAGTATGAGTGTCAGTAGGAGTTTAACAAGACCCAGACAATAGAAGGCTTGCCAAAATCTCCTTGCAGTATATGTATTTACTCCAGCATTAAGATCCTTTTATCCATGGGACACTAAATGTTGAAAAATATCTGCTTTCCAGATAAACTTGGAATGATGGGGTGAGGAGGGAAGGAGGGGGTTTGGAAGACCAGAAACATGAAGCAGTTCACACCCTGCTTTTATTTTGTGAGCCCAAACTGGAAGAACCTCAATTGAACTGTGTGTTTTGATGGGAATACTGTCTATGTAGTCTATATTCGTGTTATCAATTTTCTTATGCTGAAAGTCTCTGTGATTATTTCTTAAAGTTTTTCTCTGTGTCTCCAGAGCTTACCTGCTTCTGGTTTGTTCACACTGACTTAAAAATGAGGGCAACAATTCAGTGTGCTTTGAAGCACAGATTTGGAAACCCCTGAAGAGACTAAAATGGCATAGCTGATATTTAGAAAAGTGATATTCTGTAAATTATAGAAGGCAAAGGTGGGACATTTCTAGAAATTCATGTGCTGTGGAGTCCTCTTTCCTCACATCAGCTGTTGGGCTCATGTGGTGTACTGGGAGTAATTTTATTTCCATCTTTGATGTGAGTTTCTTGGGAGAATGTAGTGCTGTTGCACTATGGTCTGCTGTGTTTGCCAGGAGGAATTCAATTTATTTTTCACATTTCAGTCACAATTATTTGGTTTTGGCTTACCCATATCACCACTTGTCTTTGTTAGGCCGTTTGAGCTTTCTGTGCAGAGCATCCTTCAAGTGGGACATCCTGCACACACAACCAGCTGACTGTCGCCCAGCCTTTCAAGGGGGTCTCCACCAAGGGTCCGTGATGCAGGAACATGCTTCCCATCAGGTCTGCTATAGCACCAACTTGTTAATGGTCTGGGCACGCTGCAAATTGCTTCCAGTTATGGAAGCGTTCGGATCCAGGGTTCTATTTTCTGTCCTTGTCACAGCAATGTTTGGCCATACAGGGATATTTATTGTTGTTGTGTACAAACTGCTCTACTGCAGCAGCTCCCTGCCAGGCAGCACAAGTTTTTGTTTGCTTTCTGAATATAGAAGATATCAGACAAATTATAACAATCTATTATTTAATCTGAAAAAGAAAATCCCTGAAAGAAGCATTTCAAAGATGATTTTATGGAGTTCAAGACAGATTCCTTCGAGAGCTTCACAGCAAAATGTTCTCAAGGGAGGTTTCTGTCTTTTCACAAGTCAGCCAAATGACCGATTCCTATTGCAATTTGGAAGATCTTCGCCTGGTAGTTCATTCCTAGGGAAACTCCACTTTGCATCATTCACTAGCAGTGACATAAACCTGCAGGAATGATGGCTGGTTTTACCTGTAGCTCAAGGTGCTGTCACCCAGGATGACAGTGGCACTGTGGCATTTGTCGGCTTAAGTATATGGTATTTGTTTCCCAGCGAAGTTACAAAACAGAGTGTGAGGTTAGGTCCCAGATGGCTTTGTCCATTAGGCTGTGTTAAATAGAGATAATGTCTCATTTTAAGCAGCAATATTTGAATTTATTTTGTATAAAAGTGATCCTCTTAGGGTGATCCTCTTTACTTTTTTGTCTTTTCTGTACTTTTTAATGCTTGTTGCTATGTGCAGTCCCGTGTCTTGGGGTTTGTTCCTGTACTTGAAATTTCCTGGGTAAGTATGTTTTTCAGCTGAGCCTAAACCTAATGTCAATCTTTTACATGACCTTGCGTCAAGTCAGCTTGAAAACCCTGCATTGTCCTTGACCTCAGCCATGCTTTGGATCTTTGAGAAGTGAGGTAATTCAGTTTCTAGGCCAGATGAGAGTAGATTAATGCATGAATTAGTCCAGATGCATGAACTATCTTCTCTTGTGTTAAACATGCTAGGAGTTTGGGTAATCTGATATCAGTAGATGACATTTAGCTTACTTTCCTGTCATATACTTTTAGTTTCCATGAATTATTTATGCCTTATATGTTTAACAGCACTAATATAATCTCTACTTTTAAATAAAATTTCTTCTTTATTATACACAGTAATGAGTGATGTATAAGTATACTGTATTTTATTTCTTCTTTATCATGCTGTTTCTTCTACATAATTCTTTACAAATTGGTAACATTTAGTGAACATCCTTGTATGTCCTGTGATTTGCTTTTTACCTTTTATTGGGAAACTTTTTTTGTCATAAGAGAAACTGGCACAGCAATACTGTTAACTAAAAGCATGCTCTATCCATTTGCATTTTTTTCATACAGTGCTTTAAAAAAGTATGTGGCTGGGGGGAGGGAATGATTTTTTTTAGGTGAATGTTGTCAAAATTTTACTCCAGATGTGCATTTGTGCCCAAGAAAGGTGGAGACATGCTCTGTGTGGCAGCACTGGGATTCTAGCTCTGCCTGTCCCTGTTTAGTCAGCAGGAGAATACTCACTCTGGTGTGCATGGTATATCCGGTTCATTGTAAACTCTGGGACAAAAAAATGTTTTCCACTTGTTAGCATTTAGTCCTCAGTTAAAAATCACACAGAGATGTCTTACTCTGTTTTGTTTTACAAAGAAAGATTCCCAGCTTCCGCACTGCAGAAATATAGTCACAGAAAATACTGAATGAAAAAATATTCTTATTTTACATTAAAAAAATATGTTTCCATTTCTGCGTTTGCATCTTCAAGAACTCCCTTTCTTCTCTCTCCTGGTTGCAGTGCTAAAAGGATAATACTTTTAACTGTCTGCTGCTTCAAAGAAAAACAGAGAAGGTTGTTATCCTCTGCCACTAACAAGTTACAAAATCTGAATTTATCCCTGCAGATCAAATGGCTAAAGCAACTGCCATGAGCCCAGATGTCTTAGCAAGGTATTTCCAAGCAAGGAAAATAGCCAAGGGACAGAAGGTTATATGTAGACAATCCAAGTAATGAAGTATTCTTAGGTATAGGGAATAAAAATGCAGCCAAAAAATAAAAATTAAAAAGCTTGCACAAAAAGACATGGTTTCTTTTAGTTAAATGAAATACATTTTAAATACTGTGTTCACATAACATTCTGGCTGGGTTAGTTGTATGAAAAACAAAAGTGTGCCAAAGTCAAGTCATAGATTGCACATATCATCCAGAAAAATAGAGTAAAAATGCCAATTCTGCTTTAATATGCCTAAAGCAATACTGCTGTAAACATGAGAAGATAATCTGTGGCAAAATTATGGTATGCAGCTTTCATATCTTTTAAGGTAAGGTTCAAAAATTACTTAAACAGGCTGGTTATCCTCTTGTACTTCACTTGTTAAAAGGGTGGCATTTAGAGTAGATGGATCTGATTTTATCTGCTGCTAAAACCTGAATCCCAATTATAATCATAAATGATTTTTGCTTTATAATGTGAATTTCTGTAATGCATTAGACTCAGAAATGAAGGAGTAGTTTTAGACCTATTTGTGCATGCATATTAACAGTAAACATGAATGGGGTCCCTTATTTCAGTAGAACAGTATGCTGGGGAGTTAGTGAGTATGCATAAAAAGTCAAATTATATCTGAACAAAAGTCAGAATTGTACTATAAGATAAAGAAGGTGCTGTAGTGCTGACTTATTCACAGAACATCAGATCATCAGAGTATAAGGAAAATAATTTGGGAATCTGATATTTTGGGAAGAGATTGATAAAAGATTGAGGAAAACAAGGGGGAGAATACTGAACTCTGACAGTTACTAGAATTTGCCATTTGTTTAGGGTATGGCTTTTTTGTTTGTTTGTGTTGGTTTGCTTTTGCAAAATAGAAGAGCTAGGCCAAAATGCAACATAATTGTGTTATTACACATCACTTCCATTTTTTTTTTTTTTTTTTGTCTTTTCTGGAGTGTTTTTAAATTGGTTAAAGTAAAGCAGGTCTACAGTGTAGTGCAATTCTCCCAACAGAATTTCCTCTGCTCTTGGTTGGACTGGCAGGCTGGTGCCATACAACTCTATAGAACTTTTTTATTATAAAATCTAAGTATGCAAGAATGTTTTTTAGTGCCTGGGAAACATGGAGTAATTTGACTGAAACATTCTTTATTCTAAAGTTATCCTTGACAGGTAATAAGAGAGAATTTGAAGTGAGACTGACCAGTTTAAATATTAATTGAACAATGAAATGGTTAAATCCCAAGGGAATCACTAATAAGATACCTACTAAATATTTATATTCCTGTGATTCTCCCTTACTATTGAGAATACCTTCCTAAATCCAACCTCACTTGCTCTGTGCCAAACCTGAAACCTGGTGCCAGTATAATTAAGGAAACAATCGTATATGAAGTCCTTACTTAAACCTTCGGTTTTGTGGTTGTTTTAGGACTGGCAGCTCATTTTCCCTTATAAAACTGTTCAGTGAAGAAATTAGCTATAGAAGTGAACTGGGCACGCAGAAACGTCGGGAACTCTCCTTTTATGTGTGCAGTGATTCAGAAGCAAGCATGTTCTGCTGGGTCTGGCCAGAGCACACAGCCTGAATAATGGAATAAGTGATTTTTGCTTCTAAGAATGAGACAAACTTGTTTTCCAGTCGCAAATGTTTTTTTGCAGTCAAAAGATCTATTGAACAAGTAAAAAGGCCCTGAAAACTGTGACATTTTATAAAAGGCCTATGGATGATAATCTATACTACTTCAAAGTGTTTGTTTTCATTGCAGATTAACTATTTTTACTGCAGTAATGATGTTGCATCCCTCAACAAAATGTGGTTTTAATGCAAACTTTTACAACATTAAGATATTGAGCTGACTTAACCTGCCACTCAAATATATATAAGTAGGTGAACTATGTAAAGATGGAAATAAGGTGGTATTTTCCTATACATCAAATTTCTAAGGCTGATATTTCCACCACCAAGGTACAGTTATGAAAGTTTAATCTTTTTCTTACTGTAGCTTTAAGCAGTATAGTGAAGTTTTGCAAGATCCTTAAGTGGCACAATTCTAGTATGTAATTTTTTCTTTAATATTTGCTCTTTATTGTCAGTGTTGCAGGCTTTTTAGGTCTACTACACTTTGAGTTTCATTCACTTATATACATGTGTGTATGTATATTTTATATATATGGGAGGTTTCTCCCCAGTCTGCTTAACTGAAAAAGCAGCTGAAAAGCAGGTACCAGTGCTGGGCTCTTGGCAGCAGCAATTAGTTATTCTGGAGAAAACTGGAGAGGAAATTTCAAGGAGACCCTGCCAGTTCCTAGAGCTGGGCCTAGCTGAGCTCTTTACCTCTACATACATCGATACAATGCTGGTTGGCTCTGGAACATGTAGCAGGGATGATTACCCCAAACCATCTGGCAGTTTCAGGTAGCTTGAAAGCAGCACACTGTCTGTCTTTGTCCCAGGGTTATGGCATGGCACTGGCACGCTGTATGACTTTTCCAAAGGTTTTTGGAGGCAATACCAGGAAATCCTTATTGGAGAAGATGGCCGTGGTCCCCCAGAGTGGCACTGAAGGAGTGGGGGAGAGAAAGTGTTCCTTATGTTTTCAAAGCATGGACTGCTTTGTACTGTGGGCACAGCATATCGTCTGCATTGACTTTGCAGTACTGCTTTTACAGTGCAGCATTTCGGGTTTGCAAAACACTTCTGGATGCTGTCAGCATAAGTTTGGACTCAGTAATGCCGTTGGCCATGGCTTGTATACACAGGGAAGATGTTTTTGGAACTCGCAACACATGCATGGAGCTCCACCAAGATGAATCAGCAGCTCAGGAAACTTAGTCTTAGTACATCTTTCTAGAGCCAATTTTTTTTATTCTTTTTAACAAGTGAAGGCTTAGTGCTGAACTTTTTTTTTTTTTTTTTTAATAAAGATTGAATTCTTCTGCCAAAACATTGACCATCTCGGAATAAATGTCTGGGATGGTCAGAATAGTGGTGATGCCAAGTGTCTGTTCTTACCCAAATGGAATATTGAACCCAGTTTCATCACAGTGAAATATACTGAATAACGTTACCGGCCAGCATGTTAGCCCCACAATACTAATGGATTTAAAACTGTTGGTAATTGTTGTTCAGTATGTTTGCTTTTTAGGGTAAGCAGAGTTATGGCTGGGAGGTGTTTCATTGTTCCACCTGCACTTAATTCTCTATTTGCTTTCATCTGAACTGTTTCAGGTTTTCACTAAGGGACGGCATGTCTATTTCCATTAATTTCACAGGAATTAATGGTCCACATAATATACTTGATTATTTAACTGCTTTAATATATGCATTATCCCTTGGAGATGGAAGTCTTCTCTCACTGATGCTGCAGTATGCTCCACAGTTATACTTTCTTTTCATCTCCAAATCCAGACGTGTATTTCCAATCTTAAATGTTTGTTTTTAATATAGAATATTTGCAGGATAAGAAATAGTGCATTGCTCTTCCGATGGTATTTCTGCTTAAGAAAAACATCAGAGTGTGTTTAGATGTGGAAAAAATACATTATTCATACTGTGGTAAGCTTTGCTGGTTAAAGAGGAAGACGTTCTGGGAAGGGAGCAGCAGCACCAACAATTTTACTAAGTTTCATTCTTGAGCAGATTCTGCTACCTGGGAATACTGAAAACATGGAAATAAGTTAGTGGATGAATAAATGGGAAAAGATCAGTATTTTTGTGATTAAACTGCTCTTATCTTGCAACTTAATTGCAGGTGTTCTTGAAATTTTTCACACATAGTTGAGCCTTTTTTCAATTTTTGGTTTTGCAGTGGTAGTCATATCCCAGTGCATTGGTCTTCTCCATTGTTTTCTCTATCTAATGCTTTCTTTTCATTGTTTGTGTTACATTAGTTGCTGTAGTAATGCATGAACAAAATAAGGTAGCTGTAGTCTACAAAAAAATAAGGTATGTGGTCAGTGGAATAAATACTGCCAACTCTCCCATTTTCATTGTACCTTAGTGTTATTTTCATCTCTTTGATCATCCCACACAATTTCAAATTTAAACATCCTTCAATCTGTCAGCCTCTGGGACAGCCACTTTTTTTTCCCTTTATGATGGCACATAGAATCTCTTAGGTCTGAAGTGCCATGTAATCAACCCATAAAAAGAATGATCTTTTTTCCACTTAAAAAAAAAAAAAAAGTTTACATAATAACAAAGTAGATGCGAAAGAAAACGATTTAAAAAATGAAGACACTTCAGATGGAAGGAGGAGTCTTGTTCTTCCCTCCTCTCTTCTTCCTTGTGGAATTTTTATTTATGGAATCAAATCAGTAAGAAAAATAACCTATCCAAAGTAAGCAAAGATGACAGAATATTGCAAAAATATTATTTTTAGATAGTGAATGCCTCAGTCCTATTTATCTTGCTTTCACTAAATACTTCCTGACCAAGAAGGGAGAAATTCAGATCTGTCCGAATCAGCAGTTTTCCCAACAAATGAACTGTTTTCCCCTTCTGTCCCGTATCCCCCGATTTCACTGCCAAATTTCTTATAACAGGAAATTATAAATGGTCTTGAAGTAAAGATCATCAGAGAAATCACTGTTCTACTGCAGGAGATCCTTGCTAGCCTTCAGATGCCAACTTTGAAATGTGTAAATTAACGATCAATCCCACCAACGCCAGTGGAAAGCGTTCTTGCAACACAGGCAACTCTGGGTATTCTGCAGTCATCACTAGAATGGATGAGCGTTTAACTAAACCTTCCCTCAAAACCCTAATGGTCAAGTGGCTTCTTTACAGGAAGTTGAGCAATATGTTCTTGTGAAATCAGTAGAAGAGTGAGCAATAAGAGTGCTGAGATGTGAGCTGGCATGTGACTTTATTTTTGTTCACAGAAGAGGAAAAGTCACTCACAAAGATGATTTACCATTCTGTCCTTATCCCTGCTTCTGAAAGGGAATTGTCTGAGGATAAAGCAGTTCAGCTTTAACTAATCAGCATATCAACAGGATAAAAACAAATTGGAGCATGCCGATGTTTTCAAAATGGTCAACAGTGACTTAAAATTAAGTGGTAAGTTCCAAAAATGGTAGCACATAAATTTCAGGGCACGATAAGCGCTGTTCTCCCAGGAAGTTTCCAACAACCTACAGCTTTCAGTTCATTTCAGTGTTATGGGATTCCCTCTGTACAACTTGTCCATTTGTTTGTAACAGAAGGCAACTTTTTTTTTTTTCTAATGCTGACTAGCGTTAGTCTTCACTTCTGAGTTCAAGCCTCTTTCCTGAGGCGTTCTCATATTCTTTATTTTCTTTCTGCGTACTTATATTCATGTATATCTTAGAACTGTCCAGAAAACATGACTGATGCTTTGTGAGAATGTAAGGCTGTACTTATACTCGAAGGAAATGTTCTATAAACTTACAGTTCGTGACTAAAATGCATGGCAAGTAGAAGTGTTTGACTTGCCTGGACTTGTGTGTCTGGTGTGGGTAGTCTACTGCTTTCTCGATTAGTCTCAATTTTCAGTGTTGCATCTAACTGAATACTCATTGTACCATAGCGTGTGAGTTTGGGCTAATACAGAACATTGCAGAATCTGCCTACCCTTTTTTTCACCAGGAGTTTACAATGTGCCACAATGAGTGGGAGAATCCACCCTTCTGCTCCAAAGTGGTATTCCATGACTCCATAAAGTTCTTTGTAACAAGTGTTTTACCCAATTATTTTTGGTTTTATATAGTGACCAATTATGACTTTAAAAAAAAAAAAATCTTCACAAAACAAAAAACAGAACAAAACCTTCCAGCTGTCTAAGGAAAAATGTTTGCTCTAATGTTACATCAGCACTTGTATAAATAGAGTGAAAAAATAGATGAAATGCATTTAAAAATCACTGCAGAGGACAAAATATATAGTTTTAAAAAAGTCTTCCTGTTATCCTGATTTAATTCTTTCTCTATAACACATCAAAAAATATCTTGCAGTGCTAAAATAATTGAAAAATGTGCACTGCACTCAGAAGCTTCTACTTCAGGAGATAAAATGTAACACCCTGATTAAAAATAGTTGAGCTTAACAAGAAGAATGCTATCAGTGCCGAGAAACTCCAAGAAAGGGCAGGGAGAACACAGGCTCAGCTTACTAAGTATTACACCCACCCACCCCTGGCTTCCTCCTCCTTCCTTGCTTTCTAGGACACCAAATGTCTGGTAACAAAATCATTCGGGATTTTCCTGGAAAAAACTAAATCCTGTTTGTGTCTTCCTTTGTTTACTTGCATGTATTTGTACCTTGATTTCTTTTCAAGCCACTCTGTGTTAAGAAATGGAAAGGTTCTGGACAAAAAGTGGGAAAAATGTCGTCCTTCAAGGACCGGATGTGATCCCAATCCAGGAAAGTATTTCTCCATGTTTAGGTATCCTGACATATAGTTCCACTGATTTCAGTGGAAACACCTCAGGTATGAACTGATAATGTTATCGCTTGGTGGACAGTTATGCAGTTTTTTGTTGTTTGTTTTTTCCCCTCTTTACAGTACAAAAAATCAGGGCAAAGTGTATCCTGGAGTTGTACTGGATAGCAATTTTATTTTGTACATATGAAGTCTTAATCATAGTTAAGATGGAATGGTTTTTATTGCAGAAAAATATTTGTACCCAGAATTGCAAAGTGGAGAGCACCATGACTGAGAGCAGCCTGAGTAAATTAATACAAATGCTACAAAGCAGAATGGCAAAGTCCACACACTTATGTCTTCATGCCATGCTTCCTGAAGTCGTAATTATCTGTGTTGGGGCTGTTCATAGCTTGCTGGGGGCTCAATAGCTCCTTTGAGGGAGATGTACACAGTTCTCGCTCCAGCTTCTGCAGCCTAGCCTTGATATTCAGGGGACACTGGAGATGAAAATTTTTTTAGATTTTCTTGCAGACTCCCATGTGTGTAGCAGCACTGCACTTGGTAGGGAGGAAGGTGGCTTTCTGGCATCAGTGACTTCTCTAGAGCTCTCATTCCATGCTCTGATCCCTCAGTGCCCTCTAAGTTAACTCTTCGGGATATGCTCAGCAAGTCTAGGAATTCGAGGAAAGGACAGGGCAGATATGCAAGTGCAGTGGGTAACCATGTCCCAGTCCCTAGCCCTCTCCCTCCCCCAAAATGTCCTGTCTTGTGTTCCTTCAGATAAGCTAGTTGCTTTGGTGGGCGTGCTGTTGGAAGATGATGCCACTCCTCTACAAATTACAGCGTTGCTGTGGAGATGTGCAGCTGGAACATAAAGGGACTTTGAGGTTGAAAAGAGTCTGGGGATGCATCTTTTTTTCCTCAGATTATTTCAGTTCAAAAGATGTGGAAATTAAGAAGTGATGGTCCATAGCTTTTAGAACATTCCAAACCTCTGTTGTCAGAGTCTTTAGCTCTTAATCTTGATTTTAGGAAGTAATTCGGAGTAGTTAAATAGACCATGTCCTTTTTCACTTGTGTTCAGTGTTTGTGTGAAACCGGCTGAGTCTTTCTCCACTATTTAATTCATCTGACAGAATGCCTATAAGGATATCAAAACAGGCTTGTTTTGATCTTATTAGCCTGTCTCCAAAATAAGGAGGCCATGGAAGGCCATGGCCATGACGTGGAACTCTCTCTTTCCAGGGATTTTGCTGCCAAATTCAAGTCCTGGCTTCTATCTCTTTTGCTCCATCAGGAGCAGAGCTAGACAGACCTTGGAGACCATGCTGTGGCCCAGAAATCAGGACTACTGCTCACATCTTTTTCCCTACCCCTTTCTTACAAGGCAGTCACGGACAGCAATTCAAGTTAGGCAACATATTTCATGTAAGTCAGGTTGTGTGTGGTATAAGTTCCAGAAGGATGCTATAGAGGTGGATGGGATAACCAGAATAAATCTAATTGCCCATGGAAGCAAATGGGACACTTCAAAGTCTGCTAGGATGCCTCCAATGTGAGTGTGGGCAGAGCAATCACAGCAGAACAGTCTATATTTAGCCAGAAAGAGTAAGGCATCAATGACACTGAAAAGGTGTCTTGTTTATTGTGACAGATTTCCTTTGGGTTTTCCCCACAGAAGTAATTATATGAAAATGGAAATTACTATGTCTTCAGGGGCTTTTGCCAGTCTAGCTACATTAACTACAGGCATAATTTTTTCTTTTCCATGTCCCTGGTTCATTTAAGTCAATAAGCCTTTGCTTGTGTAACACGCTTGAAGTCATAAAAGAAATATGTAGTGGAACAGAAACCCAAAGGTAGCTTGTGAGAGCCCAGAGAATTTGTCATAGCACTGTGCAAGCAAAACTTGCTGAAAGCATTCGTAGACTTGTAGGATGCCTGTGAGGTTCATGATTACCTGCTGCCAGGCCTTAGCATTTACTGTGCGTTACTGTTATCCACTCAGGAACAAATTCTGGATTAAAAAATATATATTCTCCTGCTTCATGAAGCACCCTATTTGCTCACTCCCCACCTGTCCTGTCAGGACTGGGGAGAGAATTGGAAGGGCAAAAGCAAGAAAAAGTCATGGGTCAAGGTAAAGAAAATTCAGTAAATTAAAAGGGTGGGGGGGAGTGATGCAAATGCAATTACTCACCACCTCTCACCAGCAGACCAATGCTTAGCCCATCTTTGTAACAGCTACTATGGAAACACTCTTCCCCCACCCCTCATCCCATGTTTTATTAAGAGCATGATGTTATATGGTATGGGATATGCCTTTGGTCAATTGGGCCAGCTGTCCTGGCTCTGTCTCCTCCCAGCCTCTTGCCCACCCTCAGCCCACTTGCTGTGGGGCAGAGTGAGAAACAGAGAAGGTCTTGATGTTGTGTGAGTGCTGCTCAGCAATAGCTAAAACACTTGAGTTATCAACATTGTTTTAGACACAAATGCAAAACACAGTGCGGTATGTGCTGCTATAAAGAAAATTAACTTCATCCCAACCAGACCCAGTACAGCAAGACAACAAAAATGTCTGTGCCTTGTGTAAACTTGGTAATGGTTTGCAGGTTCAAAACTCAGTAGTTAAGCCTGGGTACCTAAGACTGCAGGCATCTGTAGCTGTTGTGCAGTAAGGATGCTCTCTGAGGACTGGGTAGCCAGGATAGGCTTTTTGTTGTTGCTTTTACAGGAGGAGGAGGAGGGACTATTTTTTTCCTAGACACTTGTAATTAATTTTTCTCCTTGATTGCTAGAACCATGCCAGTACTGCTACAAAGCGTTGTTCTTTGTGTCCTGAGTTGAAGACTGTGATGCTCAAACCTCCACCACAATCACAGCTTTTGTGTATTAGGCATTGCTGACCTGTTCTCAGATGAGTCTGCCCAAAGGGCCTTTGCGTACACTGATAAACATTTTCTTGTGAGTTTGGGTAGCCTTACTTGATATATCTACTTTCTCACAACTGAAAGGGACTAAAACAAGTGAAATAAAAGTGAAATCCGAAGGGAAATTCATAGTAACAAATGCATGATTTCTCACACTGGGATGTAGTGGGGGACACCAATGTTCCAGTGGTCACTGTCGCAACACCTTTAGCTTTTGGGAAATCTGCCCTGTTCTATTTAACAACCTTCCCTGCATTAGGGGCCAGCTGTAAACCAGCCATTGAAATCTCTCTTTCATTACTGCAACAGTTGAAATCTGTGGAAATGATTTTTCTCAATGCAATTGTAATAAAATTATTCCACTGAAGTATGGTATGATTTAGTCTGAGGAAAATCTAGAAATATCGCTGACAGTTTATAAATATGCATCTTGACCCTTCTGCTGCTGAAATATATTACTGATTGCTTAAAAAAGAAAAGAAAAGGCAGCTTTCTGCCTTTGATTAACATCTTCTATCTTGCTTAGACACTTTAATCTTGCTGTAAAATCTAGGTGAGCTAGAAGTCGTATCTAATAGGAAAAAATCTGTTTGGCAACCTACTAGAACTTGAGTGACGGGGAGCGGGGGAATAAATCTCCTGTGATGAAGTATTGTGCAGCCAGGACAGTCCCTGTCCAAGGCACTGCATAGGTTACCTGTTCAGCACAGCGGTGGCCAAGACAAAGCACTTTCTGTTCTGCAGTCACATAATGGTGACCGGCTTGCTTTCTCCTGGCTGCCCCAAGGAAATGGAAAAATGGAGCCTCTGACCTCAGCAGTTTGCAGAGAAATGTTTACATGTTTGGGAAATAATCTTAGTTCTGTTACCAAGTGCAGTGGTGTCTTGTAAATCACTTCCAGGTGACAATGAACTTTTTTTTCCCCCTTGTTTCTTCAACCCAGCATACATTTTCAATCAGTCTCGGTGGGTATAAATGTATCACAATGTGATTTCGTCAGAGGCGCCTCTCACATGTTCCGCTGTGGAGACACTGATACTTCCCAAGGCTTGTGGTTCACTTTCAAGGACTCAAATAGAAACTCTCTTAGGATGTGGCAGAGCTTGGAGCTGTGGTGTGAATGTAGACAAAATATGGGCAGAGTCTCCTGGCAGCAGGAGAGAGCACTGGAGGAGCCAGGCTTGCCAGATTTGCCAGTTGTTTGCAAGACTCGGCCTTGCAGGAAGGATGCTCTTGTCTGGCCACTTGTGTCAGGCTTATAGCAAGTGGCTTTTCCGTGTCCAAGTATTGTCACTGCACTATTATTTCTATCGCAATATCAGACAAGGACATGACCCCTCAGTCACTGTCCTACTGTACTAGACTCTGTAAAATTAAGGCTCTCTCTTAAAGCAATTAGTGTATAACGTTGAATTATCCTTTTAGAAATGTTCTGTAGTCAATATAATTTTCTTCAGTCAATGGAATCATCATCAGAATTTGCAACACCTGTTTCTAAAAGAACAACATAAACCACAATGGATAATCTGCAGTTTCTTTCCTGCCAAGATCAATTTTTATAAAACAAAATGAGACATTAAAGGTGATTTAATATGGACCTTCAACAATATACCATTCCATTTAGGACCTAAAGGAGTGCTTAAAAGAATCAAAATAGTGTGATTAAGTGAATATTTTGATGTGAATCATAACTAAATCTGGAAAGAAAGAAAGAAAAAGGAAATAGCTGTGCCAAAATATGGTAACAAACAGTAATGTATTTGTGGAGATTGCAAATGTGCACTTGTGTGTCTGCCTTAAAAGAATCATCATCTTGATGTGCACCTAAAAAAATTCTGCAAAATCATTTGCCCTGAAGTCTGGAGAATGACTATTACACTCTGTTGTTGTTCTAGAAATGTCTGGTATGCACCCATTAATGACTTATTGGTCCCTACTTTTTCTAGTATTTCTCACTTTTTCTTCTAAGTTGCATAAATAAGAAAACATGACCCAATCTTTGTTTTTTTTTTTTTAATTATCA
Source organism: Anseranas semipalmata (assembly GCA_013399115.1). Lineage (NCBI taxonomy): Eukaryota > Metazoa > Chordata > Aves > Anseriformes > Anseranatidae > Anseranas > Anseranas semipalmata. The sequence continues at coordinate 1,249,466 of VXAA01006133.1, forward strand.
TTTTGTCCCCTTAGCCAATTCCTATTGGCTCCTGTGGGACTGTACAAGAAACACAGGAAAAGATACCATGAGGATTTAGATAGAGTCCTTCTTTAAAGGACTTTAAAGGATAAAGGATATATTAAAGGATAAATTCTTTCCTTGAAACAATTGAACTGAATCTATTATAATAGCATTTTGTTGCAAATTCTATTTAAAACAAGATTTGTTTCATCAGAGGTTTCACTACGTTTGTTGAAAACTGCTTCATTAAGCACTCTGAAGCATGATTAGCCTGAGTGCTGGGCTGCTGTAGTGGGTGCATAAGAGCTGCAGTTCCCACATGGCCTTCCATCAGAGCCGCTATTTGGTGACTGGTGGGAATCCCTCATGTTTTGAAGCTTTCCATATATGCATAATATAATCCCCATTTAAAAAAAAAAAAAAATGTTTTCACTTCTAATATAATCTCAATGACTGTACAGCTTGAGTGGGAGCTTATAAAGTGTCTTATAAAATTTGATTGCTCACCTCACTTGACCCCAGCTGTGCTGATGTCTTCCCTGGCATTAGTATTGACTGTTACAACTGTGAGATCAGAATTTGTCCCTTTGTCAAAACAAACTGTTTTGAGGCACAACAATGAAATGCCATGGCCACAAGATGGCCTTCAGAACTGCCAGAAAAAGAATTCCATTCGGAAAACGAACATCCATGTACAAATACCGTTTTTGTTTTGTTGTTGTTTTCTCTAAAAACAATCATATACAGTGTCCCACTGGTAAGATTGATAGGCTTATGCTTACCTCGGAGAGTTAGGGTCCTTCCAAAAGGTCAGCTTTTGTTTCTTCTTCTTTTATTTTTTTGTGAAGGACCTCCCTATTCATGATCAGCAGTACTGAGCCCTTGTACGAATGGTTTTCGGTATTGCTATCTGGACCATAAAGCGTTAGTTGTCCTGAATAAATCCATCTGAACTGGGCCCACAGAGATGAGAAATGAAGGTGTCTTGATAAAGATTGGATGCATATCTATTGCATTTGAAAAATGTCTTTTTTTATAACTCCAAAAAATGAAAGGTCAGATACAATGTAAGATATTATCAGGTGCCGATCTACCATCATCTTCAATGACATCTTTGTCACCTTCTGCTGTTGTATGCAGCTTTGATCTGCACTCTCACCACTGAGGTGCCTGTCCATCTTCTGCAGGTCAGATAGCAGAAGAAGAGAGATATCAGCCACCCCACTTCAAAATTCATCTTTTCTCTTTTCTAGGAGTTTTAATAGTATTGTATTATTTGGTATTAGCATGTTATAATTCTTTCACAAGTTCAAAGGCTTTGCTAACAAACCCAAAACTAAACCTTTATTCAGCACAGATTTTATGGGTTTTGCTATCTGCCTTTAAAACCTATATGTTTCATAGTTGACAAAATTATCTAAATAGCAAAATTCATTTCTGACTTCAGAAATCATGGAGACAATTTTTTTTTCATTACCTAGTTTCATAGTACATAATTGCTGAATAAAACTGCTTGTGCAGCTTTTTCTCTCAAGCAAACTGAACGATTTAATTTAAGTTGTGAAAAAGTTTAAATTTTAAAATTATCTGGTAGTTCAATTTTGTGAAATGTATCCTTCCACTTATGTTCAAGTAGCATTTATGTGGAGCAGGTAATCTACAAACAGTAGACAGGCTTTTAAAATAAGAAATACTGTGAAATTCAAAGCATTATAGCATCAAATTAACCTAGAAATTCCCAAAGTGAACTCATTTGTTTTGACAGCTTCATTCTAGGCATGCACTATAAACTATGAGCATAAACGGCATTAATCTGCCTTCTTCAGCATGCATTAATGTTGACATATGAATAATAAGGAATACATGACCAGATATAAAGCATAAACATCTGATAGACTGTAAGCTCCCCTTATGCATATAATTCTCTAAAATAACTTCTGTGAGCTACTCTTGGACAGTGAATTCTTCTGCTATGGTTAATCACAGCATACAATATGTATGTTTAACTGTGAACTGAGACATACAGAAATACTTTTGTGAATCTTATATTTTTGTTTAACTTCTATGCTTCAGCAGGCTAGTTTCAGAGAAAGTTTTCTTTGTGGATGTCACTGCTAGGATGATACATGCTTTTAGAGAAATCGGATCCATATGGCTCAATAAGATTGCTTTGCTCTTCCATTTTCTGAAAAAAAAAAAAAATAGACAAAAAAAACGGTGAAAATGAATTGATAAGAACNAAAACGGTGATAATGAATTGATAAGAACTGTGTGTGTGTGTGTGTGTGTGTAAACACACACACAAAAATTATCCTTTATTCAACTTTTTGTGAGATTTTGGATGGTAATGGTAAACATGAAGCTGTTGCTATTGAACTCGCAACATTCCCAAACAATATAATATGTATCTATATATGGATCTCTCCCTCCCTCCCTCCATACATACATATATGTGTGTGTATATATATACGTGTGTGTGTGCGTGTGTGTGTATATATATATGTGTGTGGATGGAAGCAAGAAAGACTTGACTAGAAAATAAAGATAGAAAGACAAGGAGATCAAAAGCTCAAGCAATGTTGTATATATTTCCTTGAAGATAAATCTGCAGTAGCAAAAGAGTAGAGTGGCAACTTAGAAAGTAAAATAATCCATTTCATTCCATGGAATATGATAAATTCTAAACTAAATAACTGGAATCACATGTTTGTGCAAACATAGAGGTTGGCAGAAGTAGATATAAAGCAAAATATACTGTATAGAGAAGGAATTATGCACTGTTCAGCATTTTACATGAAGAGAATTTATGTTGTAAAAATACAGGATTATATAGGAGGCTTGAAGAAAGCATAAATATGGGAAGATGCCTGTTTAAAAATAATAATAGAGAACAAAATAAATTTGCTGTTCATTACAATTGTTAACACTTTGCGTGCCATCTTGGAATCCACTAGATAAATCTATGTAGAGAGATAATTACTTTCGTTGGTTTTGTTTGTTTGTTTGTTTTAGATTATTATAGATTACATTTGTTACAGATTAATTTTCAGTGGACTGCAGTGCTGAACTTGATCATCAGAAAGCTTTGTAATACTGTTCAGGGGTACTCTGGTATGTGAGGACTTCACAGCATCGTACTGTGCAACCTTTTACAGGAAGGATTTTCTTTTTATTTGGCATGGTTATCTGCAAAGTATTCTTTGTCCTTTGCGGATAATGGAGAATGACTTTTACAGTTGCTAACATAAACAAAAATTTCTCAAGGCCTATTTAAGAAGTACTACCATTTCCTGGTTACTTTTCCATGCCAAAATTTTAATTTCAGGTGATAACCAAGAAGGAATCTTGTTTCTAAAGTAGCAACAAAATTCTTGTATCTGTGAGGACTCAGCATCTTGTTTTATGAAACTCCATGATCACAGGAGTAGTATTATCAAAATTCAACATGCATAAACTCTGTGAATCCTGTTTAGGCTTCAGTTTATCCATGTTGATATTGTAGCCTACCATTTTGCTCTGACTTGCACAACTGTATCCTAGTCCACCCTATAGATGATGTTCAAGAAACACTTATTAGCAGACTTTTTGGAACCCCAAAAGATTGTGGAATATGGACAATATAATAAAGGAACCTACTACTGTTGTTATGGTGTTGTATTAAAATGAGGTTCTGGATCAGTAGCCAAAGGTTTCTCTTTGTTTAGAAGATGGTGCTTTAAACTGGTTTGTAGCTGCTTAAGCAATCCAGAAGTATTCAGCTGCTTTTTAAGCTACCAGTGATGAGAAGTTCTTAAGCCTCTCTCTTATCCCTGTTCTAATGCAAACATTTTCTAATTCTTTAAACCTTCAGTCATGTTTTTATTGATGTGGCATTTTCTTGCACATCCACTAACAGCTGCAGGATACTATTAATGTGGTCACTTCCATTAATGGCTCGGTAATATCTAAATTATATGTGAATGTTGTCCTCACACAAAGTATGGTCTTAGTTAATAACCGATTGCTTATAAAGTTAAACTCACACCACATTGAACATTTGGTTTGTTTCATGTCATGTAACCGTAATTTTGAAATAAACCCTAGACTAGGCTCCGGCTGCCCTAAAACCTCCTTAGTAACTTTCTCTCATGTTTTACACCTTAATATAGTTACCTTGTGTGCATTAGAACTTGACTTCTAATGGTTCCTTAGAACTTGGTTCTAAGGAATCAAAAATATTGGTACTGAGTGAAGCAAAGAGCCAGCCCTTTGCTATCTAAAATTCCTTCATGTATGCTTTCTAAGGTGGTTGGCAAGACTAGCATAAGTCAAGGTAGGCAGGATATTTTTGGCTTTGATTTTGTGTGCGTGTGTGTGTGTGTGCGTTACATTGCCCATCATGGCAAATGCTCATCTTCCATTTCTAATTTAGTGGTCTTCATGCCTAAATGCCATTTCAAGGCTCTTGCACAAAATTTATATGAAGTGCCCAAATCAGTACAGTTCTTAATGCATCATCCACATCAATTATAAGAACAGTATACTGGAAATCTTTGCTAGGTTGGACTCTGCTGGGCTGATTTTCAAGCATATAGAGTGTGAAATATCTCCCATATACTCGAACTAAAAATTGGCTAGTAATTTTGTAAGCAACAGCCCAAGCCTAGAGTTAGGAACCTCACTCTAGGTTTTCAAATTGCTCTATGTTTGTATCTGCTTTTTTAAATCTGCAACATTGCTTTCAGTTCTTAGAATCTTTGATAAACGCTGAACTGTTTTAAAAATGTCATACTGCTGAGTCTTGTATGCTATCCATTTAACAAGGATAAGGAACACAAACCCTTTATTTATAAACACAGCTATGAACTCACTGAACTGAAAGGAGGGCAGCTTTTTGAAAACTTGCTTTGCCAAGCCATGATTACAGCTGATATTCTAAGATCTTAGGAGATTTTTTTTTCCATGTTGTTACTTAATTGTGATTGAAGATGAGTTTAAGAATGAGTGTAAGTGTAATCTGTAGAGGGTGCAGCACAGAAAAGGGAAATTGGATTATATTCAGAAATACCATGCCAGAGGAATCTCTGGCAGAAGCTAATTTCTGTTTTCCAAATATGGGGGACGAGTGATGTTTTTCACTAATATTCCTCATGTCTAAATTGCAGAAGACAGATGCTATGATACTGTGATCAGAACTAGCACCAAGTTCTTATTAGAGATGCGGCAAGGTATAAGTGATGTTTTCTTCTCTCTTCTTCACATGACAAATGTTGGCTTCTGACTCAGGAAACATTAGCAAGATAAAGTTAATAAAAGGTGATTGAGGGTTTGTGTAATATAGTCTACCACCTCCTTTCTTTGCAACTCATAATCTATGTAGTGTAATACATAGCAACAGAGTAAAACCAAAATACATTATTAACCATTTCTTCACTCTGCTTGCCTCTCATCCCATTTTATGTCCTATGATGACTCTTTCTCCCTGGATCAACTCCTGCCTTATCCTCAAGTACCTCAAATAAATTAGTGGTAATAGTTTTTAACTATATAAATTTTTTAAACCCAATGGGCTATCACTGAAATCTGAATCAGCAATGTGTTTCAGGTTCTTTCACTAATCATCATCATCTGAATCAAATTAATCCTAAAATATAAGTAAATGCATGATGTAATTGCAGTATCTTTATCACCTCTATTATGCAGTTTAAAGTTTACCCAGTGAAGTTCATGGGAGATGTATTGCTGAACTAGGAAATTGGCAGTGATGAAAATAGTGCCAGGCTGTCTAACAAAATATTTTTTAGGGTCCTAGTCTCGTGAATACTAGTTATTCTCAGTCTATGTTGGAGAATATCTAGATTTCAACAGAGTAACCCCTGCACAGTTTTAAACATTGTACAAACAGAGTAAAACTTGTGATAGTATTTATTTTATGTTACTACTCTGGAACCATACCCTAATCATGAAAAATCTAAAACAAAGACATAAAAATTAAGGGCAAGGCTATGTGTGTACCTAAATCATGTCACTTGTATTGATTTCATTAGCTTGATACAACATCAAGGTTGTGGGTTTTTTTTATTGTTTTGAAATCTTATGAACATTGCAAGATGTAATGACACTCACTGAGTTTTATTCTTTATTCTCAAGACATTAAACATGAAAAATTGTACCAGTATGGAAAGAGTCCTGATTGATGGCACTCTATTGACAGTTACGCAAATGTTCTCTGGCTGTGCTGTCCTCTGGTTCAGTATCAAAACATACTGCTCATTCTAATTACAAACAATACTGTAGTCAAATGGTAGGGTAGTTAAAAGATTAGACTGAGGAGAGGGAATAATTTTAAATTAAATGAATGCAGTCACAGTTTTCACAACTCGTGTGACTAGAAGAAGCCATAAAAATGAGTCATTGTTATGACTGAGCCATGTAATGGGGCACGCACCACTCTGGGAGATGCTTACATCATTGCTACCCCTTTTTTTAAGCTTGTGACTGATATTAATATAACTAGTAGCTACAAAAAAAAAAAAAAAGTACTTGATGATGATGATGATTATGCAATCCAATGCAGAAATAATACTTATTCCTTCATGCTGATGTCATCTGGCTTCAAAATAATTTCTATTCATTATTAGTGCTGCTGTACCTCCCAAGAAGAAGAGGTTAAGAAGTATTAGCATATTTATGACTGTGGTCATGCTTTCTAGCTGCAAAGATCATAAGTGACCAACCAAAAAAAAAAAAAATTTTTTTTTAGTCCTATTAAGGTCTACATACATGTAAAGTAGTATACAGTATCATAGCATTTGTTGGGAAAGAAAAATGTACTATGGACATTTTTAGGACAGACTGAAGTGACGCCTGCAATTCCTATGAAAGGTTGGCCTAATAACTGTATAGTTGGTGCCACTGTTATTGGAAAAAGCTAACAAGCATGGAACGAGAGTAGCAGCTGCATTTTTTTGTTTGTTTGTTTTTAATTAGAACATTGAAGAAACAGTAATAGCACTGATATGATGTTAACCGCTGAGTTCTAAGTAATGCAAATACTTCTTGAGATGTACAGAAAGACTTGCTGTTTAAAAAAATAAAAACAACCTTAACAAAGGAAAGAGCAGAAAAACAGAAAACACCCCAATGCCACAGGGTAAGCATGGAAAAAAAAAAAAAAAGGCACCTCTGTGTTATCATTCAGTGTAAATTTCTATAATGGAAGCACTTGCTGTTGTCTCTAGTATGGTTCCTGAGAAGTCATTGTCCTCCAGTGATTTTGATGGGAGTCAACACTAAGAGCTTGGGGAATTGTTGTTTTCTTAAAGGATACGTTCAGCTGTCTAGATTGCCATTTATGGCTTTGTAGGATTCTGTCTCATAATGAAAATAGTGTTGGGTTTTCACCCATTATCCAAGAAAGAAAGTCTTCAGATTTTCCATGTAAACATAGATGAAAATAATAAAAGGCTAAAAATAAAGAGGATAGGCAATTAACACTGTAAGACAGAAAGTGGGAAGAGATTTCAGTAAGGACCAGAGAACAAATGTGAATGGTTTACCACTAAAAAAGCAGTTTTATGTTCTATTATTATACATATAAATAATTTCTCTTATCATATGATTGTGTCTTTCACTAGTATAAATTAAGAGCAGTTTATTGACTTCATAACAAGGGTGATAATATAATAACAAGGAATCTGACAAATAATGCTCAGCAGAATGACTGAATATTTCTTCAGCCTCCCAGATACCAAATGAAATGTTTGCTTCCTTATATGCCTTGCCCTTCTGAGTTAATTAACCAAATATGTTGTGGTCAGTTTGTGAACAAGCGGATACCTGGTTATTATTTAATTAGGCATACATGTGCTGAAACATCAGTAAAAAAAAAAAAAAGATTCTGTAGACTAACAAGCTCATCTTCTTAAAACAACAAAGGGAAATCAATATATTAACCTCAATTTCTGCCACCAATCCAAATGTATAGCAGATTCCTTCTGTGAAAGTTGGTAACTGTTTGTAAGATGTCATTTCATGGTTTCATCCTGACCATCATCATCATAAGTTGTTCTGAGATTTGTTTAGCCCTTTTATTTAGATGTTTGGCTAGTAAAGCTTGCCAAATTATCTTTAATACACTTTCATTTTTGTAAAATATTTTCCTATTGTCAGAATTGGATGTCCTGCAAAGACAGCGGTTTTCTTTAATTAAAAAAAAAAAAAGAAGAAGAAGATTTTTAGGCTGTGAAGTATAAAATTTCCTCTGGAGATCTACAATTTAGCACTTAGAAAAGGGACCTGGAACATGGGAGTAACAGGCTTAAGCATTTTCCAGTAGTGAAATAAGAATGGAAGGATCTTTCCTGATCAAACCAACCAGAAACCTTCATCTGCATCTTCCCTATTCCTGTACACAGACCTCCTACTGATTTGAAAACTCACACTTTCGTTTAGAAATTGTCCACTCCTGCATGCTTCACGATTACATGCAGCACAGGGAGGTCCACCATCAGTGAGTGCAACCTTGATAATTGCATTCAACCACTAAGAATAAAAATGTTCCTAAAAGGATCAAATCCCTCCTTCCAGTAATGGTTATAAATCTTCATAAATTCATAGCAAAAGCAAAATTTTGTGTCACCTTGCAAGATAGTGGACTGTTTTCCAATCTTTCTAAAAATCTTTATCTATCTGTGTCAGAATTCATCTTTCTTAAACATGAACAATCCAGACTCTGCCCGTTCACGTTACAGGGAAGTTTTCAACCCTGAATTTTATTGTAGAGGAAATGATGTCATTTGCTACGATGTCATTTGCTATACTGAGGCACTCTCTGTTGTCCCTTTCATTCTTCAAGTGAGTTATCGTAGCATTTTTCTGTCATTGATGGTTCATATTCTTCCTGTGATTGTCTATTGCATCCCAGTTTTAATCCTTTTCTGGTTTTATCTAATGAGATTGTTCTTGCTTTTATTCCCTAAGTGCATGGGTTTACATTTTCTTGTACTTAGCTTCATCCCACTTCTATTGCACCCATTGTTGAGATATCAAATCTGACAGGATGCTTTACTGCATATTTGCTGCTAGTTTTCCCAGCTTTGTCACCAAGTTCCATAATTTACTTATCATAGAATGGCTTGGGTTGCAAGGGTCCTTAAAGATCACCTAATTCCAACCCCCTGTCATGGGCAGGGATGCCACTCACTAGCTCAGGTTGCCTAAAGCCCCAGCCAGCCTGGCCTTGAGCACTTCCAGGGATGGGGCATCCACAGCTTCTCTGGGCGGCCTGGTCCAGTGCCTCATCACCCTCTGAGTAAAGGATTTCCTCCTAACATCTAATCTGAATCTCCGCTCTTTTAGTTTAAAACCATTTCCCCTTGTCCTATCATTATCTGCCCGAGCAAAAAGTTGCTCTCCATCTTTTTTATAAGCCCCCTTTAAATACTGAAAGGCCGCATTGATTTCTCCCTGCAGCCTTTTCTTCAGGCTGAACACCCCCTGCTCTCTCAGTCTTTCTTCACAGGAGGGGTGCTTCGTGGCCCTCCTCTGGACCATGTGTACCAGGTCTACATCCTTCTTGTGCTGGGGGTCCCAGACCTGGACGCAGCACTCCAAGTGGGGCCTCGTGAGTGCAGAGCAGAGGGCGACAATCACCTCCCTCGGCCTGCTGCTCACGCCTCTGTTGATGCAGCCCAGGATGCAGTGGGCCGCAAGCACGTGCTGCTGGCTTATGTCGAGCTTTTCATCCACCAGAATCCCCAAGCCCTTCTCCGCAGGCCTGCTTTCCATGAGTTCTTCTCCCAGTCTGGACTCATGTCTGGGATTGCCCTGACCTATGTGCAGCACCTTGCACTTGGCCTTATTGAACCTCATTAGGATCACATGGGCCCACTTCTCAAGCTTATCCAGGTCCCTTTGGATGGCATCCCTTCCTTTTGTTGTATCAACTGCACTACTCAGCTTGGTGTCATCTGCAAACTACTTAGTGTTAATGTTGTAAAAATGCACTCCTTAACCTTTCAGGGAGTCCCGTTTCCTTCTTTAGTAGTACTACTAGCTACCTCCCATTTAGTCAAACTTTCTTCTCTCAACTGTTTTTGTATATGAACTCTGGGACAACTAGCAATATACTATGTGTTGCAATATTAAATACTTTAGTAGATTCTAGAAAGACTAGAGCTATTTAATTTGTTTTGATTACCATTTGTCTTATCAAAGATACTTTCTTAGTATGATGCAATCTGTGTGAGGTCTGCTTCATTCTGCCTCATTTTCCAGTCATGTTAGTGTTTTTAAATATTCTTTTTAAATGTGTTCTGAATCTCACATACTGCTGAGGTCAGTCTAATAGAACTGTAGGTGTCTGTTGGAATAATCATTTTTCCATTCCAATATGGCACAGAAATAAATTTCCAAACCTAGAATATTGTTGTTGCATGTCCAGTGCAAAACTATGAAAAGTTCAGTCATGCTGTTTTAAAAAAAAATAAGAGAAAAAGATTAAAAAAAAAAAAAAAGCCACCTTTTGTGGCATTTCCCATCATGCTGGAAAGAACAAAGCACAAGCAAATCAAAATTTTTTCCTCCACGTTCTTTTAATGTTAGCTTGTGTCATTCTTTTTGTGCCAAATATTTTGTTCTCTGGTCAGTCTGCTGGTGCTATCCATATCATTGTATATGGAGACGCAACACTGCCTGTTGATGCTTTAACTTCTTCTAAATCTGGTTAGTCCAACAACTCTTGCTAGGTGAATGTGCATTTCTCTTGCCAGGAAGAATAAGCATGTGTTTCCGGGGATCCCATTCACTTTGGAGAAACAGATTTTGGTGGTTTATGTATCCTTTTTCTTTCTCAAACTGTAATAATATATTTATATGAATCCTAGGCTTTCACACAAAGATTTGTGAAAATAGTACAAGAAAGACATATGTGCTAAATGCAAAAATGAAAATTACATAGACTATCTGAGAAAACAATAGAAAAAGCTGTAAGAAAACTGACAGCTAAAGTAATAAAAGAAAAATAAAAAAGTTCTTGAAGCCACCACACTTTTTGCTGAACCCCAAAATCTATAATCTTTGAGGTATTTTATTTATTAGGACTGGGATTCCTCTTACATTTTATGGGATGTGTTTATCTCTGTAAAGCCTAAATTTATTGTTAGTTAATCAGATACAAAATTTTCCACTGCTGTATGACATTGTGAAACTGCCTCTTAGTTTTCTTTCTGTCCCTGCAAACACTAGACTTTTTTTTTTTTTTTTCCCCAGAATCAAATAATTAAATGAATATTATGTTTCAGTGGAGCCTGTTGAGCCCTGCTTGTTGGGTTTGCTGTGAGAAAAGCATGAAGAGAAAAATGTCCTTAAAGCAATAAAATACAGGCCAACAAGCTTGGTGTTTTAGTGGTTTTGGATATGTATTTTTCTTTTGTTAAACAGTTTTATATATGTGAACACTGTTCTATCCCCTGTTTTGGAAGTTTAGCTTCACTGGGGAAAATGTGAAGTGGTTGATGTGGGTTATGGCTAGATATAGTAGCGTAACAATAAACAATGTCTTGTTAGTCACTTTCTGGTAGCATTATAGAGACTTTTGTTCAGTCATCTTTCATTTACAAAAGAGGGAGCAATAAGTTTTTCCAGTGTAAAAATAAAAATAAAAGAAGAAAAAGTGAAATTTTGTGGCTTGAGTAGTGCAATTGATGAGACTGTAGCTCTTGTTTTATCGAAGTTAGAAGAATCCAGAGGTTGAATACAGGATCCTGCTTAATGTAGCTAGATAGCTCCAGTGGAAATATTTAGGATACCTATGGATGATTCAGTGATTGAAGGATTAGTGGTCATAAGCTGCAGAATCTTAAACCCCCTTGCAGTTGATCCTACTTGGATTTTGAATATGCTTTAACTTATGCTCATTAGCTTCACAGGGCTAATTGAGTCTTTCCTGAATGTCTCCACATAAGCAAGCCCAGATGTTTTTTCAAAAAGTCATGAGAAATGAATTCTTTTAAAAGACTGTGGGAAATTCTTTATAGTCCTTGATGTGTCTGACAATATTATGGAGGACTCATCCACTGCCTGTCCTAACTACAGCCTTAATATTCAATGTAAGGTTATGTAGATGAAGAGTGTCCCCTCCTTTGAGGGTACCTGGCCAAGGACCTTTTCCAAAGCAACAAGGGATAATAAGAAAGGGAGGCAGAAATGGGAACAAAATTTGGTCAGTTGTGCTAATTGATAAGGAAAGAGATGGATTGTGGAAATGTTGATTTAAGCAAGGTTGTCTGAGTGACAATCTCTGGATCAGGATGATAAGAAATAAAGAAGGAAGAATAATATGCAAAATGCTGAGACACGGACCTGGCAAGGCAAAAATGAAGAGAATGACAAGAAACAAACCTCCCAGTCGCACCAGCTGAGCTATCAAACTACAGGCACTGCTTCTGGGAAGATCAACCTGGACTTTGCATCTGATAAGGCTGTGAACCAGAGGGCCTGGACTAGGAGGGCGCAGCAACTGCAAAGCTCTGCAAACCCATGCAGTGTGTGGAGGGGAAGAGGGAGCATGAGGAACAAAGTGTGTGTGTGTGGGGGGG